>PVIU01016078.1:0-47385 GCA_004026605.1 Ondatra zibethicus | reverse complement strand
TCCCCCAAGCTCTCCCCAGTCCTTCCCTTCTCCCTTCTCCTTCCCCCCTCCCCTTCACCGGCACCTACCCCCACCTCTATCCCCGCCCCCGTATTCCCAACTTTTGCCTGGCAATCCTGTTTGCTTCCAATTTCCAAGAGGATCTATATATGATTTTCTTTGGGTTCACCTTGCTATTTGGCTTCTCTGGGCTTGTGAGCTATAAGCTTAGTGTCCTTTGTTTTATGGCTAGGGTCCACTAATGAGTGAATACATACCATAATCGTCTTTTTGGGTTTGGGTTACCTCACTCAGGATAACGTTTTCTATTTCCATCCATTTGCATGCAAAATTCAAGATGTCATTGTTTTTTACCTCTGAGTAGTACTCTAATGTGTATATATTCCACACTTTCTTGATCCATTCTTCCATTGAGGGGCACCATTTGTTATTTCACTTATTCAAGGAATATTATGAAGACACGGTTCCTCTTACTAGCAGAATTTCCTTCTGGCTTCTGTGCAAGGAGTACAACTGACAAGCAGCTCTTCACTCTGGTTCCTCTCCACGACTTTCTTCTTTTTCTCCTTCCCTTAACTGTAGGGCAGCTTAGGCCAGAGTCAGAGGTCAGCCCCGCTGTTACATATGAGATTTGCTGCATTCAGTCAGCTAAGCGGTGTCACTCTTGGCCTACTTTCTTTTCAGGAACTCTCCCTGAACTTGCTCCTCGATTCTTTTCCGGCATTCCTTTAAAATGTTTTGGAAAAAGATCCCAGATGTAGACTCCCTCTGGAAATATGAGGCCTGAGGTTCCCACTTGCATTATCACAGAACAGGCCTCCACTTCCAGCTGTTTCCTACTTATGTTCTTGTATCCCCCAAAACAGAGACGCCACGCACGTCATTTCACCTAGGACTGAGCTTCCTCAATTTTACAGGAGGAACAGAGAAATGTGCTCCTTCCTTGTGTCACTGGGGATTTCAAAGTAAAGAATTTTGCACCCGGTGCATAACAGTTTCTGCTGTAGGAAACCCTGGGTGATAACAGCAGAGGAGCAAGGCAGCGGCTCTCTGGGGTTCTTGAAGTTACCCCATTAATGAAATTGCAGCCTCAATCCCTAGATCTGCAAAGAATAACAGTAAGGACCAGTCTAGCTGTCTGTGTAAGCAGGAACAGCTCCACAACATCCGAATAAAGATGAGCCTTCATGTTCTGCCTCACATAGCATTTCCTTTGACATCTATTTGTGGGGAATTCTAATCCCTGCAAGTGTTTCCTTAAATCTGTTAGGAACTCATACTTTTTCCCCACATATTTTCTTTTTTTACTTGAAAACTTTTAGTTAAATGTCTTATTTAATATTTAGCCAGATGTGGTGGCATAAGCCCTTAATCCCAGCATTTGGGAGGTAGAGGTAGGCTGGTCTCTATGAGTTCTATGTAGGCCAGTCTGATCTGCAAAGCAAGGTCTAGAACAGCCGGGATTGTTACACAGAGAAATCCTGTCATTAAAAAAAATAAGAAAATATTCATGCATGCATATAATGTGTTTGAATACAATATACTCTTCAATTCCTCTACCTTTCCCTCCCAACTTCTTGAATTTCTCCCTCTCGTTCACTCTCTGGGTTTTTCATATCTGCTCAGTCCATTTAATGCTGCCAATTTTTGTATGGCTATAGGACTTTATTTCCTGGAGAATGAGCAGCTTCTCAGGGCCTGCAAGCCTGAAGAAAAGTGACTCTCCCTCTCTCAGTAACTAACAACTGTCAATAACTCCTAACATGGGGGTGATACTTCACAAGCCCGTCCCCATCCATGCTGGGAATTTGTCTGGCTTAATATTTTGCAGGTTTTGTACATGCATCCCCAGCCATTGTGAGCTCGTGTGTCTAATTTCTACATCCGTCAAATACTGTATCATTGCCGACATTCACTGCCTTTGGCTTTTAGACTCTTTCTGTCTCCCCACTTCCATGATGACCCCTTAGCCATCGGGACACCAGTGTAATTATTTAGATCTTCGCACTCCACAGTCTCTTTCTTTGCTAGTGGACTGGTGGTTGGTTTCCATCGAACATCAGTATCCTAGGCTGACTATTCTTCAAGGATAACTTTATTTTCAGGGATGCAAATTGTTCCTACTTTGAAAATATTATATTTAAAATCTGAGCAATTATAATATTGTTCAAGTTCATGTAAGAGCTCAAAAGTTGCTTTTGAAAAACACAATTTGGGAAAGGGCTGGAATCCAAGAAGGAAGAATGTCCCCACATCTTCTAGCTAAGACTTGCTCCTGAATAGCTCTGTAGGCGTCTTCCTGAATTCTCCAAGTCCAGGAACTGATGTCTGTCCTCATTTTGGATATCATGTATGCATGTATAAAATGAGAAGAACGAAATAAATGTTCCCTCAATGCTGGACATTGTGAAAATATACCATGACTTCATTTCTATAGTGAGGTTTCCTGACCATTTGTTTATCAGAACCTCCACCAGGGGGTGCAAAGGGCTCAGAAGGAGAAAATGAAATGAAGTTGGGTCCATGTTGACACTGAAATCCATATGTGTTAAATGGCTCAAAAGTTGCACTTAACAAGAAGATACTCGCTATTTATAATTTACTTTGAGTCACGTGGACGATCCTAAATGAAAAAGGATAGAGGTGGAGATTTCTATTTAAAGAAAGAGGAAATACTCCATATTCCTAGCCAGGAGTTCAGAGACCTCAAAAACAAGAGTTACTGTTTTGTTTTGGGGTTATGACAGCATAGCTTAAGTATCATAACTATGTTTATAGGAGGTTTGCAATTAGAACTTTGGAATTCTATGACTATAAAAGATATATAAATTGTAAAAATATTACACAATCTCAAAGTATGTCATTTATACAATATAATTTATGTCTATCAGAGCAGCAGGCCCCTTATTGGTGGAATGGCTCCTGCTTTCCATGGACGGTCTGACTGTTGATGTTTACTCTCTGTGCTCAGCTGGTGATGTATTCACTTTCCATGGACGGTCTGACTGTTGATGTTTACAGTTACTCTCTGTGCTCAGCTGGTGATGTATTCACGGCACAAGCACGAGCCTCTGAGCTCAGTGCACACATCTGCTAGCGATGAGATCATGGGCCCTCATAAGATGTGCTGCTTCTTAACTCCTGGTTTTCAAAAACAGGGTTTCTCTATGTAGCCCAGGCTGTCCTGGAATGCACTCTGTAGACCAGGCTGGCCTCAAACTCATGACACAGAGATTTGCCTCTCTGTGCCTTCCCGATGCTAGGATTAAAGGTGTACACCATCACCAACACCAGCTTCTTAGGGTCCTCTTTTTTTTTTCTTGTTTTTTTCGAGACCCAACACTGAAGGTTTCTCAGTGTAGCCTTAACTGTCCTGGAACTCACTCTTTAGACCAGGCTGACCGTGAACTCACAGAGATCCACCTGCCTCTGCCTCCTGAGTGTGTGCTGGGATTAAAGACATGTCCCACCACTGCCCAACCGCTTAGGATCCTTCGTAAAGTTACATTTGAATGTCCATTTCCCTCTTAGCCACTTGTGTTTATGAACTTTTCTAGCCACTGCAGGTATCCAAGTCAAACCCCAAATCCAAAGTTCAAAAAATTAAAAATTAAGTCAAATTCTGCCTTAGTGAAACATTTTTGTCTTCTAAATACCCATGATGTCACATCAGATGTGACATATGTGACTTCTAACCAGCAAATGGAACACCTGGTGCACCACCTCTCAGAGGCTGCTGGGAGCCATAGACAATAAATGTTTTCAAGCTGTAAAGCTCTCAGAGTCACTTTAATGTTGCCTGAAGATAACAAAAATGAGACCATCTCAGACTCTGGCCAAGGCCCTGGGTTCCAGTATTCCCATTGTGCATTCCGAAGACACTATGACAGCATCAATGTATTGAGGTCTGAAAGAATTTCCTCCGTGTTCAGTGTACCATCTTTCCCTGTATAGCAGAGCACTAGGAATTGAATGACACATGCATGTGCACACCCTAGAAGTTTGCAACACAGATTATAAACTCTCCTTAGAGAAGTTGATTTATAAAGGTCTCTACTCTGGATATCTGTAAATAAATAAATAAATAAATAAGCAGAATAAGAATGATTATCTGCCTAATGCCTCTAACATTTTGACCTTAAGATGCTCCTCACTAATTTCTTCATGCTTTAGAATCAAAGCTATATCAACAAAGCATTTTCTTTGCATATCTAGTGGTTCCAAATTTACCTGTCTTCTCAGTGCCTTGAATGAAGTAGACATATGGTAGACATTCTCTTAGTATATTGGGAACAGATCTGTAGGAGAGTGAGCAGGTGAGTATTATGGGAAAATAGATGTGTTGAGTTTAAAGCACCAAAGAATCATCTCTAGTAGTCTAGAATTAGACACTTATTGCTCTTTCTTTATTACTAGGTGTGCAAATTATGATGATCAGCATCCTGATGGCTGGTATATCTGGTAAGGATTTCTTCAGATTGTTTTATGAAAACATGTGGATGTCCATGTGTTCTTGTTTTCCTACATAATTTGAAACAGTATGTGCAATCACCAGATGAAGGGAAATTTAGGGGAGTGTAAATCAACAGTTTTGACATATCAGTATCAGGACAATATTCGCTAAATGCCTCCTATGATAAAGAATCTATTGTTTTCAAGACACTAAATTTATTCTATAGCTAGAGTTTGTTACTGATAAAGTAACTGCTCCTTCTTGAAATCTTTCTAAATTATTCTTCCACTTCTAGTTGTAAATACCCATTCAACATACTCAATGTGTCTTTAATGAGATATTTCTCCAGAAAATTTAAAGCAGTTCTAATTCCCTAAATCACAACTTTTCTATCTTCCAAACTTAACATCAACCAATGCTGTTAATAAAATTTTCATTTCCTCCAAGACACAGACACTGTCTTGTCTGTCTTGAATTCTTAACCCCAATACTTCAAATATTTAAATGTTGAATAAGAAGAAGGAAAAGAGGGAAAAAAGAAGGAAGGGGGAAAGGAAAGAGTGACTTCACTTTTTAGGTTAACCCTTAGTTTTCAAAGAAAAAAATGCTTGTCACCAGTTATCAGCACCAGACCTTCCTGAAGACTTCCAGATCTATTGGCAATGTAGAAAGATAGGCGATGGCTCCTGTAGTTTGGCATTCCAGTTTGCTTGTACTTAAGCATAGCTGAGTCCCTGTATATTCCCCAGGCACTTACAGAAACACAAACTCCTACATGCTCCACCTCACTTCTCTGTTTGTTCTGGTGCCAGGTTCCTACTGATGATTTTCTTGGTGGTTCTCCTCTGTGGGGTAGTGCTTTTCTGTCTCCGGTCCTGGCTGCAAAGGTGCCGAACAGATGATCCTCCCAGACGTACTGTGGCTGTTTTTGCTGTTGGAGACTTAGATCTCATTTATGGTGAGTTGTCTGCATACTTTTGGATTCCTCTATGAGTCCTTGAAAAACTATTATTGCAAAGCAGATCTATACACTTGAAAAATGCATCGCTATTGGAAGACTCAAAGACATGTATTGAAGAGAGACCCTACAAGAGGAAAATAGACAACAGGAAGGAAATGTGCCTCACTGACTGATAGAGAATGGCAACAGAGCCTAAGCAGTTTGTTCAATCAACAAATGGATAGAAATGTGTGGAGGTGGACAGTTCAAGTGAGTGGTAGCACTTATCGTTCAGATGAGCATCTCTTGGCCTTGACGTCACTCTACCCTATGCCGTAGTTAAAATCTTAATCATTAAGCCTTTGCCAACTCATTTAACTCATCTGAAGTAACCCAGAACCATAGTTTCTGAAGTATCAGTTGCCAATATAGAGTCTAAAATCTTTAAGATTGGGCACAAGAAAGTCAGCTGTGATGTACTTACTCTGCAGAAACACCAACGATTCCTGGTTCTGCCAGCACCCATCCTATCTGTCCCAAATTATGCCCTGGCCATCATTTTCCAGTTTTTGTTCAGGGTTAAAAGAAGAAGAAGAAGAAAAGGAGTTGTTTGCAGCAGTCAGTCTTTTCAGTAAGCAGAGTGAAAACCACTTATCGCTTGATTGTTTCCGAGTGGCTACAATTGATAATCATTTCTTAACCCTTAAGCACTGTCCTTTCTTTCAGAGGTGGTTGATATCTTTCCTCTCAGATTTTACTTTCTCACACAGTTACCCAAAGAGTTCTTGATAAAAAATTAACTTGTCTAACTTTCAGAAACTTGGGCCAGTGTGGAATTTTCAATATATAAAACAGAAAAGCAAACGACTATGTTGAAGGGGCAAAAAATAAGCTAAGAGGGTTTAACTTGAATATCTAATGTTCTTGAGATTTAGTGAGTCTTAAGCTTCCATGGAGTGTTCAGGCACAGAAGGGGAAATTTATATTGTCCGCTGCCAATGCTTAGGGAACACTGAGGAACAGAGAGCCAAAAGATCTTAAGAGGCAGAGGCCTATGAGGGCTGGAGGAGAACAGTGTCTTCTGGGTGTGCTCTCATGAGTCCAAAAAGACCTGCGCAACACAAGTCAGAAAACATTCCAGCCTGGAAAGAGGGGTGTATGGGACCCATTCCTTCCTGAGGAGCTACTGACAATTACCAGTTTCTGTGAGGGAGCAGAGTAGGCCAGTCATGCTCCAGTAGATGGCCTCTTCCCACAAGCAGTACAAATGGGACTCGGTGGGTGACTAAAAACAAAAACGAGGACAAGTTGGAAATAGGAAGAGAGGAAGATGTGGATCTGGAAGTTGGTGGGGAGCTGAGGTGGGGCCAGGAGAGGGTGGGGAGGTAGTGGTGGACCTGGGAATAGATAGGGATGTGGGGTGGCTCTGGGAGTGTGTTAGGAGGGAGGGGTGGCTCTGGGAGTGTGTTAGGAGGGAGGGGTGGCTCTGGGAGTGGGTGGGGAGGTGGGGTGGATCTGGGAGTAGTTTCCAGGAGAAGCTGGAGCAATTGTGATCATGTACACATGAATGAAATTCTCAAAGACTTAACCAAAATATATTAAAAAGAAAAATATTTAGTGATTATTTTTGTCTATATGCTTCCCAGCATGAAGTCATTACTTAACAAAGATAAGACGCTATCAATTTGAGAAATTGTTGTTTGGGAAAGGATAATTAAATTCTACAATAAAAATAAATAGCTCTTTCTCCTAAAATAAAAATTGCTTTTCATGTAACATCAAGGGAATTAGGGTCACTAACCTAACAAAACATTTGTCAAAGGGATATGTGTGGAAGTATTGATCTTCTTTTCTTTATTTAAATAGAGTTAGTTAATAAATGTAATGTTTTTTTATGCTGAGAAAACTTGTATTCCAAAAAAAAAAAAAAACATACAGCCTTATTTCCTTGTCTCTTCCCTCTCTCTGAGGACAACTATTCCATCAGGCTACCTTAAATCTTAAGAAAAGTCTCCTGAATCATTTCCTGATGATTTGGTTACAGTTTTTAAAGACTGCCGTTGTAGCCATGGTTTGTGTTGTTTTTCTATTTGTTGCATGGTGGTTCTCATAAGTTATATTGAACTTTCCTGTACAGCCTCAGAGTGGGACAATAAAACATCAAATCCAACACATTACCTCAGTAATCTGCATAGATGTCCTTAAGACCTGGGCCTTAGAATTATGAGCTCTGTATTATGCTAGAGTCATTATAAACATAAATAAATAAATGCCAGAAATAAATCATCTTCTAAAAGGGCAATCTGCATTTCAGATCTACCAAGTCCTAAGCAATAATTTGAGACTTTTTCGACCTTATCTCTATTTCATAAATGTCAGCTTCAGAAAGTTCTCATCAGTTCTCTTAGAGGAGATCTGCTCCTCTCCTGCTCCCTTTCTCTCTCTCCCCCTCTCTCTTAGCTCATATATCAATAAACCTTTGCTATGAAATGGGGGTAGGTAGCTATACAAATTAGTGTGAGTGCTCATAACCTAGCTAGCTCATCCCATCATACAGCCAAACACTCAGAGATTTCAAAACCTATCTTGGATGGCAGGAATTGCATTAGGATCTTAATTCCGGACATTTCCCATCATTTTTCCCAAGCCCCCGGTAAAGCTTCTGGTTCTTTAAGAGAAATCTTAAACTCTCCTACAATGTCTCTTCTACTGCTTGCATCCTGGAATGCTCTTCTCATCTACATTTCTCTTGGTGACTCAGAGTGGGCAGAAGGCAGCCCTCCCTCTTCTGCCCCTCCCCCATCCTGTCTGAGGGTGCTCCCCTTCCAGAGATGGCGGTCTTTGATGTAAATGTTGACCTAGAGGCCTGCCTTTTAGTATTCTTAGTTCTCTTTTCAGGAACAAAATACAGGAAAGCAATTTAGACAGTGGCATTCCCTGTCATCCTAAGGAGTGCCAACTAGCCATTTCAGGAGGTAGATTCCAGGGAATTAATATTTTGGAACAGTTTGCAGCCTGGACCCACACTGTATTTACATACCGATGAAACTTTCATGATGTTTTCACACTCTGAACGTATCTGTTTTGTTTCTAAGTACATTTACTCTCCCAGAAATTAGAGCCCTCTGAGATCCTGTAAATCCTGTAAGGATCAAAACAACCATATCTACCTCCACAGCTCCTACAATGCATATGCTCACAGCCTGGGCCTGGGCCTGAGCCTGAGTCTTAGCCTGACCCCAAGCCCAGCCACTGAGCAATTCATGGGCCTCCTCCAAGGTTATGGGAGTGCATTTTTGAGTTTTCCTAACATCCACTAATAAGAAAGGGGAATAAATGAATAGAAATCATAGGAATGGTACTGATGAGCAACTAGAATATAAAATAGGGTTCTTGACTCTTTGTCATCTCTGACACACAGAGGAAGTCTCTGCTAGACACAAGATGTGGGAAGTAAACCACTGGAAAAATCTTAATGGAAATAGTACATTTGCTGTATTAACCTTCAGTTCCTCCTAGACCTTTGTTTTATTTCTTTAAGGTTATTTCACTTTAATATCACTGTTTATTGCATATATTAATTGAAATTGCTCTCTCATTCTGACCTAAGGGCCAGAGGTTTGACACCCAGGATCTCATGAACATTGCCCTCAAAAATGAAAAGCCAAGAAGAAATTTTTAACTGATTATTAAAGGCTAAAATTGTCTGAACTTTACTATTACAAAATATATAAAATAGGCAATTTTACGTACATGCATTTCCTGCCAATATTACATCATTTAGTGTTGCTGGAGGTTTCTGTCCTGCCTGGTCCTACAATCCTTCAGTCCCAAAGAAACAAACAGAGGTCTACATTGATTATAAACTGGTTAGTCTATTAGCTCAGGCTTCTATTAACTCTTACATCCTACATTAACCCATAATTATTGTCTTTGTCAACCACATGGCTTGGTACCTTTTATCAGCAAGGCATTCTCAACTTGCTTCCTATGTTTTGATAACAACTGCAAACTGACCCTTTCCTCTTCCCAGAATTTTCCTGTTCTTGTTGCCCTGCCTCTACTTCCTGCCTGGTTCCCCCGAATGTACTTCCTGCCTGGCTACTGGCCAATCAGTGTTTTATTAAAACAATACAACTGACAGGTGGTGTAGGATGTCCTTTTGTATTTGTGTTGCTTTCATTGGTTGAATAAAGAAACTGCCTTGGCCTTTTAATAGGGCAGAAATCAGGTAGGCAGGGAAGACAGAAGAGAATGCTGGGAAGAAGACAGATAGAGAGCCGCCATGGAGTCGCTAGAATCACACATGCTGAATCTTTCCCAGTAAGCCATGACCTCGTGGTGACATACAGATTATTAGAAATGGGTTGACTCAAGATGTGAGAGTTAGCCAATAAGAGGCTAGAGATAATGGGCCAGGCATTAATTTAATTAATACAATTTCAGTGTGGTTAATTCAGTGATTAAGCTAGCCAGGTGGTGGGACATGGCCTGCTTGCCTCATTACAGATTAGTGCTGGGCGCCGGGACGCAGCCCACTCCTTCATGCTACAGGCAGGGTACAAGATCATTGTCCCACAACACTTCTCCCTTTTTTATTTCAAAATAAGAACTTCGAATCACATCTCATTTGTTCAGCTTTTTTCCTAACCATTATCCATAACAACTTGTAACCAACATTCTAAACAAAAGCAAACATAATACATTTTTTTGGGAATATGAGCATAGTTTTCTAGGCTACTTCCTGCTGATTGGGGGTGCTGATAATCTTATGGGGACCTAAAGAAAATTTAGGATTATAGTCAAGTCCTGACTGGAATATTCTGTGAACTTGATCATCTCAGCCAGCAGTCTTGAGGCTGTTCTGGATGTAGAACTCAGAGGAAACTCCAACAGAGGTCCTCTGAAACATTGGATCATCTAGGCCATCCGCTCCTATTGGAGATTTTTCAGGGGGTCTTCCTTTATCAAACCTGATTTTTCTTAACCAAGAATGAATCCAGAGCCCCTCATTTTCCATGGTAACAAAAGCAAAACCTCTTCTCGAAAGTAACATACCTTCGACTTAAATTTTGAAGTCAAGCCATTTTCAAAATACATATATTGGATTAATCCAACAGTATTTATAATCAAATGTCTTTTAGCAGCTTTTGCTCCTTCCTCAGCCATCAAACAATTTAAAGACAACACAATAACATACAGTATCAAGATTCTCTGTGTATTTTCCATCTTTACATGACTTTATTTTAAACTCTATTTATTTTATATTTATTTTTAATCTTTGGTTTTTCCAGACAGGGTTTCTTTGTGTATCTTTGGCTGTCCTGGAACTCACTCTGTAGACCAGGATGTTCTTGAACTCACAGAGATCCACCTGCCTCTGCCTCCCAAGTGTTGGGATTAAAGGTGTGTGCCACCACATCCAACTACTCTCTTTCTTTCTTTCTTTCTTTCTTTCTTTCTTTCTTTCTTTCTTTCTTTCTTTCTTCTTTTTTTAAATCACTTTATCCTTTTCCCTTTCTCTCCAAAGCCTACATATATTTTTAAGCACACTGTAAACCATTTATAGGGTTTTTTCCATCTGAATCTATCTTTACTGTATGTCTCTCTTTTTCTGACCACATGAATCTTAAATTTGCCAAGCCATATGGCTAGGATTAAAGCTATGGCTTTGATGGCTAGATCTACCCCACTATTTTTAGCTTTCTGAGAGTCTAGCCTCAAGGTGGAGGTACTGGAGGAAACCATATTTATTGCCACAACTCTGTGGAGTTTCAGGGTCCTGCCACCACCCAGAAGCATGCTGTCAACTATTCATAAACACCATCTAAGTGTTTTGTGTCAGGGCCTTTAAAAGGGATGCAAGGTTTTTACAGCTAAAGCTGAACCAGGAAGCCTTTCTTAAATAAGACATGCTTGCCTCTAGCAAATGGAACCCACCTGAAAAAATACTGCTACCAAGAAGCCATGCTTTACTCTGTTCATTTTTTCTAGAATTACTTTCCAAGGTCTCTCAGATTTTATGTGGATGTGGTTGTCCACATTGGGACCATTTGTTGACAGTAGTTTCTAGCTCTGCCTTGACTTCCTACCTGGTCACCCCGCCTACACTTCCTGCCTGGCTACTGGTCAATCAGCATTTTTTATTAAAACAATACAAGTGACAGGGTACAAGACCATTGTCCCACAGGATGCCCATTTCTTTGATTAGAAATACTAAAGAGAAAAGAAGTAGGCATAGGGCTCTGCATCTGTATATATAAGGTATACTAAAGGAAGGTGTTGCCAACACAGACTATAGTGATGTCTGGTGAGCTACCAACTCTGAGAAAGGTCCCTTAACTGGGACCTCAGTGAAACACTGAAGACCACAGGAACATCTCCTGGTCCAATGATGGCATCTTTTTGCAATAAATAAATCTGTGTAATTTTTAACTAATGGCAGGCAAAGGCTCTCCATCAGTTATTACTATGTTCCATTATGTAAAGTAAGGACATTAAAACAGTGAAAGAGATATTGTAGTGATTTCAAAATAGAGAAATAGAAAAATAAATATAAGAACCTTAGTTTGTTAGATTAATTGTGCTTTAGTTTGTATTTGAAAAGTAATGTAGGGTTTTTTTAACAATGTATTAATAAAAATAATTCACTAAAACTAAGGGTAAATTGTGATCTCATGGAAAGTAAGGCAATAAATCTGAATAGCTGAATAGAAGCCCATTTTAATAAAGAAGTCGGCATTTGTTGATATGAAGGGTAATAAATTGGGGGTTTGGGAGGGAGTGGAAGACAGGTAAGGTATAATAAGTGAGCTGGCATTCATTAGAAGACAGCATAAGAGACAGTTCCCCCTTTGTTTGTCTTCACTTTCATGAACAATACCAGTCAACTGTGATGCCTACAGCCATCATCCTGCCCTCACTCCAAGGCTCACATTTGTCCCTGATAAGGACCTCTGACTCTCCCCCTCGGGGAATCCTCAGTCTATCCTAGCCTCTCAGGGCTAATGGCCCAGGAAAACTGCCTTCCAGCTAGGCAATCTCTCTAACCCTATCTTTTCTGCAGCTTCATGCATGGTTTTTTCTTTCTCCTATTTCTGGGGAAAAAAAAAAAGATCTTCTGGTTTTCCGGTCATGATTAAATGTGAGTACTCGTAGTTGGTAAGAGAAAGGACTGGAGGGACCTAGACTAGAAGCAAGCCTTGGCATGTCTAAGTCTTTACCCCTATAGGTGGCTCAGGATTATTTTATTACAGGATCTGTTAGAGATTTTCTGTGTAGAGTTTATATTCCACATGTAAATAACTTATGGGGTATCAGGAAGGGAAGAAGATGGGCTTCATTCACAATTTGTGGAAGGACCTGCGAATGGCAGATAGATGATTCCATGTTTCCCATGTGTATATATATACCTTAACTCTTACTTGTTCCTCCCAATAGCTCTCTAAAACTTAGCTATTGTTTTCACTATTCTGAAGATGCAGAAAGAAAGGCTTTCACAGATGAAGCCACACACTTGGTATTATGATAGAACCATGCCTACCATTCAGACTTTTTAGCTATTCCTCTATGTGAGGAGGGAGAGAGAAAATGGGAGTATGACCAAGCATGACGATTCATATCTGTAATGCCAGTACTCAGGAGACTTAAGCAGGACTACAGATTCCAGGGCAGCCTGGACTACATAGTAAGTTCAAAGCCTGCAGGAGGGAACTTCTGCCGTGAGACATCCTCCTTCCCCATTTCGTAATGAGGGGTAAGAAATGAAAGATGTAGAAAAAGTATGTTAACAAGTGAAATCTGTTGGAATTGTTATCCGTGACGTAAGAAATCTGGATTCTAATTGTAATAACTCAATGGTAAATGTGTGGGTTTTACAAAGCTGAAAACTAAGTGTGTCCTTCAGACCACAGTTTACTGGCAAAGCCATAGAATTTTTTGATGCTTTTAAACAAGTTAACTTGGTATAAGGTAAACATAACATAAGAGTGGCAAAATGTCTTGGCTGGGTAAAGGCACTTGCTGCCACATCTGATGACTTGAGTTCAGTTCCCGAGAGCCACATGGTGGGAGGGGAGAACTGGCCTCCACAAGTTGTCCACTGGCCTCCGTACATGCCCTATAAATAAATAAACAAGCAAACAAACAAATAATAAATCCCCTGCCCCACCCAGTCCAAGCCACATGAAATTATATATAAACATACTCTGGAAACAAAAAAGATAGCAGTAGGTATATCTTCAGTTTTCAAGTTTTCTAAGATCATTGGTTTATTTAATTTACCAATAAAACACCGATGGCTTTCATAACAGCCATAAAAGTAACAGGCAAATCTGTAGTAAAGAGATAATATTTCCCCATCACAGAGATCTGTTGTCAGGATCAGATCACCAGGATCACAATATTGAGGTCAACAGGAGGAATCAATTAAACCTAGCCTAAAAATGAATGTGTCAAGCCACTGGCCAAACAATCCCAGGTATCAGGCTAAGTTACTGCCGACTTCAAGCTGACTACATTAGCAACCGTCTACCAGGAAAATGGCTACCATTCATTGCATACTTCTAAGTGGAGGTAATTACTGAGATAAGGGGACTGTATAAAATCAGCTGCTGTTTGATGGAAGCTTATGCACTTCAAAAGATTTTACCTTGCTATACTTTTATGTAGTGATTTTTGACATATCTAATAATGATAAAGATGATTTAAATCATTAAATAACCATTAAAGTGGAATTGATAAGAAAATAACGTTACAGAGTTAAATTGTTACATGTTCCTAACACGGCACAGTATTTGGTGCTGTGTATGCCTGGCTCATTTTGAACATTATACATGCGTTTGGTTTTCCTATGATTTCCTTCTTTGGTGCTGGGGATTAAATCTAGGCTTTGCACATGTCAATCAAACTCCTCCACCCCATCTCCAGACGGTTAATGTTGCTTTTACCGAGATAGACACCATCATTATCCTTTTGCTGAAGAAGAGAAAAGTGAGCTAAATAAATATATAGCATAGGGGTGGGTTATTCAATTAAAAATCATTCTAAGAAAAATCCTGGAGCAAGAAGTAAAACATATTCAATACACTTCTGTCTTTCTCGTTTAATGGTAATAACTGAGAACCAACAAGAAATGAAATAAGGCAAATACACAAGTGTGGAAAAATGATGCTAAGTTATCATAATACACATAAAGTAACCATTTGATAATGTGAAGACTGAGTCCTGCAGTGAGCTAATGTCTAGTACTCTGAACCCATTGGTAAACTATGTATAGTATATTCTTTGCAAGCTTCCGGATGCTAACTCTGAATCCTTTCAGGAAGGTTCCTGAACCTCTTTAGCTGGAGGACAGAGAGAAACAATTTTATTTTTGTAACTCCTACAGTTTCTAGATGGACTAATGACCCCATCATTATAATTCAAAAGCAGACATAATCAATATGCAAATATGTGGAATGTTGTGTTTCAGCTTATGTTTGTAGATAAAAATGTCAAAGTAATTCAGAGTTAGATAAATATCCAGCATAGAAAGAATAAGTATGCAAAAAGAGAAGGTTATAAAATATTACTATTGATTTTTCCAATGACTCAAAAATAGTCCTTCAAGGAAATACTGATTTCTGAAAGAGCTACTGGAAAAAATTCAAGGTCTTTCATGGTTACCACTTCATAAAAGCAAATGCTTGTTTAATGGCTGTGCTGTACATAATCTGGACACAAGGACATCAACTTGAAAGTTCTTCTTTAATTTAGGATATTTTGTCTTTATTCTGCATGCATTTTAAGTGCAAGATTGTCACCACTTATCTCAACACACTTACTCCTTTTTACTAGGAAATACGTCCCTATTTGTGTTTGTCATATTTTGAGAACCTAAATTTGACACAGTGGAGTTTAGTAATAGTCTAATGTTCCTAGTGAGACTTGGGGTTCATATTAAGCCCAACAGCTTTAGCAAAAACAGCATGAATATTTAGAGGAATAGGCTTTGTGGTCCCCAACAATGTTTCTTTCTGGTTTCAGCTGCTGCACTGTCAATGTTTCCTTGTGCATTGGTCATGATGGTGCCATCAGAGCATCCTCATAGAAACTCAGCTATCAGTGTGATGAGAAAGGTGGCTATAATGTTTTTGTCATGGGCACAAATAAATTTCTGTTGCTCCAGTGATGCAAGAAAGGCCAGATTCATCTGCTCTGTGAACTGAGTGTATACTAACCTGAATGGTAACTCACACCCTGTTTTCTTTTCCCAGAGACAGAAATGGCTGGAAGTTCAACATCTGGAAACGGCCTTCCTGCTCCAAACACTGAACCGGGCCCTGCTCCATGTTTTAATGCCTTAGGTCCTCCACCTCCATATGAAGAGACTCTAAAAACAAGCTGATTGCACCCAGAATTGGCAGTGGAATAGTTAGAACTATTTCTAAATAGAGACAACCAATGTTAGGCAAATTCTTTGACTTAGCAGAAATTCTTGGAGACCCAAGCCTTGGAGACCTCAGAATCTGAGCAAGAACAAGCAGACGCAAGAGTCGATGGAAGGGGGGAAATGGCCATAGCGATGTTTGCTAGTGGATTAGTGAACTCTGTAGCAATGCTTCATTACACCTTTTGACTAGACACTCACATTTTAGGTTGTAAGGAGGCAGAAATGGGAGCTGGGAATCATTTGCATTAATTTTGCCTCCCACTGCCTTTCACAGTTTATTATATGATGCCCCCACTTCTCCATCTTCAGCCAGCCTCTGAGAGAGTGTCATTAAAAATGAACAGTTTAGCAATGGTTCGCGAGCCAAAGACAGTGAGCATTTGAGTTGAAGTAAAAATGAGAGAATGGGAAGAACGTCCTAACTCTGACATTGACAGAGGAAAATGGATGGCAAGGAAGAAGAAAGATGGCTAGTCTCAACACAAGAAGTTTTATTCCCCAGCTGGAGAAGGGAGAACGTGTTCCTAGAAGCAGAAGATTGCTTAAGGTGTGAACTGTCGGAAACAATGATTCTGAGAGAGAAAAGGGAGGGGTCTCGTTGTCCTCGGGAATGTGAACTCCACAGCCTGGTCTCTTCCAGTAGATATGTCAATTATTTCATGAAACAAATTCACTATCTGTATCCAGCTAGTCTGGAATCTGACAGGTATTATTATTATTATTATCATTATCATTATCATTTTGCCCTGTTTCATGAAATAATTGACATATCTACTTGATTGTCAATTCAACTTGACTAAACCTAACTCCAATCTTTTCTCAAAATTGCTTTAGGAAAGAGTTTCTAACCTTCCTATAGCTCAGTCAAGGACTTGTACCTTCTGCTTGTATTACTTCATTTAACCGTTTTGTCTGATAATCTTGTTGATAATAGTTTCAGAATTTCCAGACTCTAAAAGTTTTCCACTTAGCACCTCTCTGGTATGAACCAGCACTGCCAGTCTTTGCGGAAATCCTACAGTAGATCTAAACTGGTCCAGGTGCCCCCACCTATGTTGGCAAGTATCCTATTGGCAACACAGCAGCCAGGAAACTCTTTCCAAGTTGTAGAACAGTTTCAGATTTGCTTAAATACTGAGGAGAAAGCGGAGACTGTTAGTATTCAGGCATCTGTACTAGCCTGCCCTTGGAGTCCTGACAGGAATGTTAGTATTCAGGCATCTGCACTCGCCTGCCTTTAGGGTCCTGACAGGATATGTCCTCAGCTGCAGCCACTAAGAGCACCTCCTGTGCACATTCGCCACGCTCCCTTTTTAAAGGGTAGGCCTTGCCCACCTCCTGTCTCTCCACCTTCCTCTCTCTCTTTCTCTTCTGCCCCCCTCTCGCCCCCTCTCTGCCCCCTTCTCCGTCGTCTCTTCTGTCCCTTCTCTCTCCTCTTCCAATAAATCTCCCATCTGAGCCCTGTTGTATAGCATGACTCCTTCCTACCATTTTAAACATGATAACAAAGTCATTTCCCATATTCCCTGTACCCACACGTAGGCGGGGTCTCATAGGATTACATCCTTCTCCTGATGAAGCTGCATTGGCGCACATCAATCACACAATTGTACATTCTGGGGGTGTAATGAATTGCTTATGATATTCAGCACCATCACCGGAATATCTTACAGTTTCATTGTCCTGAGAATCCCCACCGTCTACTAACCCAAGTCCCTACCTCCATTCTTACTCCACAAACTTTTCATTGTCTCCCCTGTTTTGCCTTTTCCAGTAGAGCACTTATTTGAAATCATACAGATATAGCTTTTTTTTTCTCAGCTTCTTGGAGTACTTAAGGTGTGTATAAATTTCTTCGGTGTCTTTTGTGGTTTGATAGCGCATTTCTTTTCAGTGCTGAATAGCATGCTACTGTCTGAAGTGGCATTGTTCAATCATGTACTCATTGACTTCACATCCTGCCTTGATATGGAGAGCGGTCTTTTACGATGTCAGCAATCTGATACTCTCCTGATACTACAACTTGGCATATAGCTCTATGCCAGCGGACACCATCTTGTTTTCCTTCCTTAGGATGCTCTGAGTGCTACCACGTGCTCATGTAGGCTTCGTGTCGTTAGACTCTATCCCCGCTGCTCATTTTACTTGCCTCCACCTTCCCCATATAATAAAACTGCCGCAGCCCCTCACTGTTTTAGCATGTCACCCTTTCAGTAGAGTACATTTTAAAATACCCTGCTTTAATTTAAATTGCAGCCACTCCTTCCTTTGGCAAACCCCATCTCCTAATTCCAGACACATGCTACTTTTCTCTAACATTGAAATTTGACTGCAATCAGGGGACAGATATGTGTCTTCTGTGGCTAGCATGGCAATTCTTCCATGGAAGAAGCATCATTCACTGATTTGTACCGTGTGTCTGAAACACTTTATTGGGAACTTGGTATGTATTTTAAATACAATTTATAATTCCTGTTCCTAGATTCTAGGAAGTCTCAAACATGGCTACGTGGGCATCCAATGGGCATGAGGCCTCATGGGTATGAGCATGGGCAGAAATCAGGACTCACTCATCCACGTAGACTGTAAACTATCACTCTCCTGCATCCACTGACAAAGGAAGTCCAGAGAAATGCATCTGTGTGTTGTGGTCTGCCCGGCAGATGCGCAGGAGGACCTCATGTTGTATGAAATGTCTGTGTTTATACCATCAGACTTTATGTCCCTCGTTGTCTGATGACCTGACTATTCCTAATTTCAATCTGTACATGATAGAATGAACAAGCCCTCATCTCAGAAAGCCATTATGACTGCAATAAAGGTGTAAAAATTGTACTTAAGTATTTAATTCAGGAGAAAAGTAGCAATAGGGAAAAGAGAACAGAAGACTGTTGGCTACAGGACAGTGGTATCGTAAAAGAAAAGGGAGGAGCACAGAGCTCTCCTCAAAGCTGACTCAAGTGTCTACATTGCTCTGTTTGCTCAGTGCCTTCACAGAAGAAAAAGAGACTAGGCCAGCAACTAATTCCAAGCTGAAACCACACAGAAGCACCAAGGTAGGAGTGTGGAGCTCATCCACACTTGACAGGGAATATTAATTAATTAATGGATGCAGCATTGTGGCCATCCAGAGCAGAGTCACTCCAGTGATGGGAGCAGCACCCAACAGGTTCTTAGAGGCATGATCCAGAGAGAAATAGGATGCAAAACTGTGATTGAAAAATGGAAATAAGCAAAGTATAAGAGCAATTATTATTATTCTATTATTATTTTGGTTTTTCAAGACAGGATTTCTCAGTAGCTTTGGAACCTGACCTGGAACTAGCTCTTGTAGACCAGGCTGGCCTCGAACTCAGAGAGATCCGCTGTCTCTGCCTCCTGAGTGCTGGGATTAAAGGCATGCACCATCACCGCCCAGCCTAAGATCAATTATTAAACCAAAAAAAACTGAGGTTGAATTAGCTAAAAGATGATTAAGCTATGACTGATATAAACGACACTGTTTTAAAATGATCAACTATAGATACTATAGCTGATACTGTTTACATAAATTAAAATTGTTAGTGTTTTAAAGTGTATTGTAAATTGCTAAGTGAGGGCAGAAGATGACAATTGAAGTAAAGTAGCAGGCTGTGACATCAGTCGTAAGCCTGTTCTAGGAAGTGAGAAAGAAAATGAATGCCGAAGGAAAGTGTTCAAGCACATCCTCTCTAACTTTTCAGGCATCTGACATAAGACACTGAGAATTGAAAAGCGTTGTCTCTAGAGACCAGACTACAATGTAATTGTGTGGGGGATAACGCAGACCGGGGAGCACCGATTTGTTTTCATCTCCAGTCTCTAGTGTTATTTGACTTAATGTATGTGCTGTTTTACTTAGACGTACAATTAAGCAGCTGGATGCCTTGGCAATAATGACTCTCAATTGCAAGCCCACAGGGGAAGTCAGGATGCAAGGAAACACAGACCATTAAGTGAGCATAGGAGACAGGAATACAGGTAGTTTCATCTTTTACACACACTCCAGGACTGCCTAAGAGTTTGATTATCTGGGTAATTACTTACTTAGTTGAAAATCGAAAGCAGATATGATCCTGTACAGCTGTAAATTGGACACTGGGGAATTGAGACAAGACTACCAAGTGTGAGTCTGAGGCCAGTCTGCACTACGTACGTAGCCTCTGCTGGAAAATGTAAAAGGGGCAAAAGAAGAAAAGAGAAAAAGAAGACAAGAAAAGCTCAGAGTTCTTTCTTAAGTGTCTGGAGAGATGGGCATGCCACATACTCTTATGTGATTACTGTTCATTATATATGGGCTCAAATATTCTGTGCTTCAGGAATGTGTACAATGAATGTAACAACTACAAATAATGTACCAATGGATTGTCCCCTAAGCCAGGGAATGTGGATAGCAATTAAATTTATCTTAAGTAAATAAATTTAGGAAGAGAATTCTTATTTATATGCTATGAAATAAGGATCTCAAAGCACACTCCACATGGATGCCAGGCAGTGGTTATATTTCATACCTAGAAAATGGTGGGAGAAACTAGCGATGTGGGGTGGTGGTGATGATTCAACAACTGGATTCTGTCTACGAACAAACACCGGAGTTGAAGATATGAGAACCTGTTCCAAAGCTATTTGCACAGGTGTGTCCATGCAAGCCAAATCAAAATGCATACTGGATGGAATACTGTTGATTAGACATAGTTAAGAGGGGAGTGTGAGCCTAGGGAATATGCAGGTGGATTGAAGTGGCAGAAAAATGTTTATTTTCTTAGAATATATTTTTTAAAAAATAAAGATATCTGAACAAATACCAAAGGTTGTTTTCGTATGATGTTTAAAAGATACCCGATGTCTTCCATGTGTTAAGCATCAATGTTTCTTGAAATATGCCTGCAGCAAATGTTACTTCTTGTGTTTAATCATAATAATAGGATTTCAAGGAACTGCCTTTGAAAGTTGAAATTACTCTAACTGCCAGATAGAGACTTAAAAAGATCAACAATAGATATCCTCTACGATCTGTGGGAAAGTCATGTTTATTAAAATGATAATACTGACTTAGATCTCATGGTTATCCTACCCTTAAAACAGACCTTCAAAAGTGAAACCCCATTGCTTTCCTGTTGTCTTTGTAATCTGCCCTACATTTTGATTGCTTGGTGTCCCATTAAAATTTCTACTTTAACTGTTGTCTCGGATTTTAACTTGAATGGAATTATGTTTTTAACTTTTCTTCCCATTTTAGTGATGTTTAGTTTTTCTCTCTGCTATAGCTCTTTCCCTAAGCATCCACCAGAGGGCAAAACCCTACCTACATATCCAGCCGATCAGCTGGATTTAATTTAATGGTAAGTGAATCCTGAAGTTAGGCTACTCTTGATACAAACTTTTAACAAGTCTGAGCAAAACAAAGCAGCATCAATGAAGTTAAAATTTGCAAAGAATGGAATGATAATGAGACTCAAATATGGTAAGAGGGATTTGATACATTGAGTAATACCAAACTGAAAATGCCTGTCATTTCAAGACATCAAGAGTGTAGAACAGTCAAAATCATCATCTTCAGAGGACCAGGCCTCCAAGTGTGAACTTCCAGCCCTGCCTGGTTTGCCACGTGTATGCTGACCATGTGGTGCCCAATAAGCACAACATGACATTATGGGTCCTCCCAATCATCCTTTACTCGACCACATGTTCTCCATATTTTCTGTTTTGTAGCTTCATGCTTGTGTCATTGTGTTAGAAGCACAACTTTTTTTTGTCAAAGGCAAACTTTAAAATTCAATACTTTTCACGGAAATGAAATAGAGGCATGATCAGTCTGGATAGCAATTGTGTAGACTGTGAAATGAAACTCACCTTGAATATCACATTAAGGTAAAATGTGAAATCCTTCGGAATTGCATAAGAGCAAAGGAAACAATGAAAAATGTGTTACTACAAAACCCTATTCTTGGTAGAGATTTCATTTTTTAGATAAGAACAAAGAAAGGAAATAGAATATACCTTACAAAAGAAACTTTCACTTCGAAATTAATTTTGCTCTGTGATGGTATACAAAATAACTCCACATACAGCATTTTTTAAAGTTTCAATGTTACATTCTGGTAAGACTATCATTTTTAATGACAAATCACTAACTGCAATTCTAAGAAAAATGTAATACAAATAGTGTTCCTTTACAAAATGGGCTAGTTTTGTGATAAACCCATAGTACTATATATTTGTGTATTTGGAACATAGTTCTTGCCACCTCCATCCATTACTTCAGTGGCCGTGATGACTTATGACAGAATCATGACCCATCAGTGAAGATGTCAGCTTTTGGAATGTCAAGATAAAGAGTCACACCTCTCAGAATTATTGTGTTCATCAATGCATACAGGTTTCTTGGCTGTATTTTACTATTTGTTAGGAAGGTCTTACTCTGAAAATCTATTTAGGGGCTATAAAAAGCAAATTTATAGAATTTTCTCTCTCTTATAATTAATATCTATTTACCTATTGGTATTTTGGTTTCTTCCTTCACTGGGTAGTAAAAGGAGCATTCATATGCAGATAAATTCGTAATATTGACAGTCTTAACAAACACTGATTGATTGCTTCCTACATTTAGGTCTATTGTTAGTGTGCTCCCTTGAAAGATCTTAAGAGGTGACATCTGAGAAAGCCCAGGAATTCATTAGTAATAATTAATGGTCAACTGCATGCTATGTGCTGATTGTCAGCTGTAATGGATAACAAAATATACTAATGCAATATGATACAACCTGGGTTAGGAATAGAGTGCCAAACTCTCTAGCATCAAAAGTAGAAATCTGTAGAATGGCAGTTTTTGTTGCTCTAAGGAGAGTTGAAAGTAATACTTTGTTAATCTGCTAAAGGGGAGGAACAGTCATCTTCAAACACACTCGGTTAACAATAAGTGGTTGCAGATTGGGGTAAATCTGGATACTGTGTGGTAACTTGACAGCAAGTCTAAATGTCTAAGACTTTCAGTTTGTTTGTACTAGATGACAGATGGACGATAGATAGGTAAGTAGGTAGATCAGTCAGATGATTGATAGACAAAGATAGGTGCATAGATTAGAGATACTGATAGATAGATAGATGACAGATTATTAATGGCAGCTGTGTAAATATATAAGATATGTATTTGTTGTAATTTTATTGTAATTATAATTTTATTTCATTGTGAAGATAAGAGGAATCACCTCAGAGCAGCAATTACTAAACTATTGTCTCCAGGTGATGAATCTATACTTGGGTTTTAGCTCTTCTATTTTTAGTCCCCAATGATAGTGTATATTTTTAGCTTCCACATCATTTTTAGTATTTTTTTATACAATATATTTTGGTCATGTTTCCCATTGATGGAAGTTTCTGTCCTGCCAGGTATTCAGTCCCAAAATAAACACACTGGGGCTTATATTAATTATAAATTAATTATATATATATTAATTATAAACACACTGAGGCTTATATTAATTATAAATTGTTTGCTCTATTACCCCAGGCTTATTATTAACTTGCTCTTACAACTTAAATTAACCCATAATTCTTGTATATGTTTAGCCATGTGGCTTTGTACCTTTTTTCAGCAAGCATTCTCATCTTGCCTCCTCTGCTTCCTTTGATGATGAATGCATCTCTGCCTTTCCTCTTCCCAGAATTCTCCTAGTCTGGTTGTTCCACCTGTACTTTCTGCTATTGGCTATTGGCCAATCAGCATTTTATTAAACTAACATGAGTGAGAAATCTTTACACTGTACAAGAGTTCATAGCAGTTTCCCTTCTCCCAGGCCCTCCAAATCCTCCCCATCCTCTTCTCACCAAACTTCATGCTTCTTCTTCACTCTTTCTCACCCTCGTCCCATGCCTTCCTCCTTTTCTCCAAGAAATAAAGAAAGAAAGAAGGAAAGAAAGAAAGAGTTAAGAAAGTAAATGGCCCACAGACAGTCATAGGGAGTGACATTATAGAAAGAAAGAAAGAAAGAAAGAAAGAAAGAAAGAAAGAAAGAAAGAAAGAAACAAACAAACAAACAAACAAAGAGTTAAGAAAGTAAATGGCCCACAGACAGTCATAGGGAGTGACATTATTTGAAAAGATTGGGGCAAGTGGTCTTGCTGGAGTAGTTGTGGCTGTGTTGGAAGAAGTGTGTCACTGGGGTGGGATTTGAGGTTTCAGAAACCCAAGCCAGGTCCAGTAGCTCACTCTCCCTGCCTGCTGCCTTCACATCCAGATATAGAACTCTCAGCTAACATGTCTTCCTGTGTGTTGCCCTGCATTCTGCTATGAGGATAATGTACCAAACTTCTGAACTATAAGCAAGCCCCAGTTAAATGCTTTCTTTTATAAGAATTGGCATGGCCATGATGTATCCTCACAGCAAAAGAACACTGACTAAGACAACATATGAATGTTTTCCATCTTCAGAAAGACATACTGAAGTGGCAAATATGAAAAAAAATGTAATAGTGTGGGGGCCCATGTTTCCTGCTATAGAGAGAGAGAATATGTTAAAACTTACATTCACTGTAACATTGCTTGTAGCAGCAAAATCCCCTTCTGGAACACTAGGATGATTTTCTAAAGACTGAGAATATTAAGATAAAGAAACAAAATTAAAAAGATAAAAGAATTGATTTGGAAGAAGATTAAAAATTAAAGGAAAGGATATGGTATGGTGAGGAGCTGCATTAAGACATCATTGGTTCATCCTTGATGGTAAAGCCTGGCTTAAGAAGACATTGGTAGATGGATAATGCAGGCACTTATTCTAGATTGTATTCCAGTAGATGTATTGAAGTTTTTAACATAAATATCCTAACCTTAATTTTCCTATTTTGAAAGGAATGAGAGATACTGTATTGTACACATTGATCACAATATATCTGCCTTCAAGCCTACAGAATGATGTAACTTTTTATTTATTTTTTATTTTTTATGATGTAACTTTTTCATATAGCAGAATTGTATATGCCATTACTGGTTTTAAAATTCTATATATTATTTTATCCTAGTGCAAAAAATATGTAATAGTACCTTTACAAAATCACTGCAATAAATAAAATGATGCCAAACTTTGGCCTATTACTGTATTGATATTGTTCTACAATTCTAAATTATTCTAATTATTAAGACAGATTTTTTTTCCAACTTTAATTTTGTCTCTTACATTTGGCAGAAAAAGTTGGGCTTCTGACTGTCATTGATTATAAGTGTTTGTGGAAATTTATTTATTTACTTATTGGTGAAGAGAATGTTAAGACTCCCTGTGGTGCTTGTCCCTTCTTTTGTGATCACTTCTTTTCCAAAGTAAGGGTGAAGTGAAGGTGCTCTGTATAATTAGCATAGTAGATATTATGATCTAGGCTACTTCATAAACTTAGTAACCACAGAACATCTTCCCAACTTTTACATTTTCTATTAGAGAAAATTTTAGAGTAACTATCTTCCTTTTTATATATTTATGTTTTCTTATTTTTCTATTTTTAAGCTGAAAGTTTGTATAGCATTTTTTTTTTAAAAATTACACTTTCTCCTTTGGAACCTGTCGTTGTCACTGTTCTATTGCTGTGAAGAGAGATCATGACAAAGGCAAGTCTCATAAAAAGAAAAGATTTAATTGGAGCTTGCTTACATTTCAGAGTTAGTCCATTTTCAAATTGCAGGGGACATAATGGGAGCATGGTGGCACTCATGGTCCGTGAACAGTAGCTGAGAACTATATCCTGATCCACAGGTCAAGAGAAGAAGCAACACTGAGCCTAGTGTGCTCATTTGAAACCTCAAAGCCTACCTCCAATGGCATACTGCCTTCAAAAAGACCACACCTCCTAATCCTTCTAAAGTAGTGCCACTCCCTGATGATTAAGCATTCAAATATATAAGTTTATAGGGGCCATAATTATCTAAAAGACAATAGAATCACTCATTTTATATTTTAAATAAGTTTATGAAAATATACTTATCCTGAAATCAAGCATAAAATAAATTAATTTATTTTATCTAAAAGGATATTGCAGAATTTATCTAAAAGGAATAAATGGTGACGATTTCTACTGTATTAAATAAAACAGGAATGGCTAGGTGACTTGGTGGGTAAAACACTTACCACACAAGTATGGCAACATAAATTGGATCCTCAGAACCCATATAAAAGTGAAAGGAAAAAGCTGACTCCATGAAGTTGACCTCTGACTTTCATACATGTGCTATGGCATGCCTCCTTTTCCAATAATAATAATAATAAGAAGAAGAAGAAGAAGAAGAAGAAGATGATAATATTTAAAAAAATCAAACAACTGTTTGTGCTTTTAAACGAAATAAAATGCTAACCCTAAAATGAAGGAAGCATTTCTCTAATGCAAACTGTGTTAAGAAAAATTAACTCTGGACACTGAAGAAACTATCTTTCATATTATTCATATTATTTCATATTAATATCAATAAATAACACAAATATGTAGATATATTTGTATTATGTGCTTGCATTCAGCTTTTTAAATAATACATTTAATTGAATTATGTTATCATTACATTGCAGTTCAAATTATTTAAAAATTTAAAATTCATGATTCTACAATTAAAGGCAAAGAATATAAGAAGAAAACTGTGCAGTTCTATAACACAATAAAATTGTATGTATTTTCTTCTCTCAACTACCTAACATAATTTTCAAATTTGAGTCAGTTGTTAAGCATATTACAGAGTAATTTTGCAGAATTTATCTAAACAATAAGTTATGAGTTTTATGCTATTATTGTTTCTTAATCTCAAACCTAATTTATATAGTATGTTGGGTGTATTAAAACTCTCATTTAATGAACTTGAGACTTATAGACTTTTGCGTACATGTTACAGTTTGAATAAAATTAAACAAATGATTATTAAGATATATATAGGCTATAAAAAAGTGGAGGAGAATATCTCCAGAAAGTGAAAATATTTATTGAATACAAAAAATAATAGCTGCCAAGGAAATATAAAGAACTACAATGTGTTAAAAATGATTTCAGTCAAAAGCACCATTCAGAGAGTTAAAGAAAACACTGTATTCCATTTGTGTTTTATATCTCTGAATATAGCCTTGTGTAAAAAATATATGATAACTACCTAATAATCAATAAGAAAAAAACAGGAAACACAATAGGAAAACTCGTAACTGCACTGAATATTAAATTTATTTATATGATATCCAAATGACTAATAAACTTACAAAGTATACAATAGTCTACTATCCACTAGGGAGAATAAAATTAAATGTAATTTTAATTTTTGCCTTTCAATGCCAGTGTATGTTACTGTACATTGTAACACTATATTGGCTATAGGAACAGAGAACACCAGTGTTCATACAGATGTGTAGCACCTGGAATTCCCACACATCTGTGAGGCTGAAGTTGATACTGGCACTTTAGAAGGCTGTGTCGTCCACTACAATGAGCATACGCATACCTCTGATAGAGCAACCTCATTCTCAGGTTTACAAAAAAAAAAAGTGAGTGCGGATGATTGACAAAACCACATTCAGGGGTGCTCATGTCAGCCTCATTTATAATAGGAAAATATTGGATGTCCATCACTGCTAAAATGGAGTTCACAAGCTTGTTCATCCAGTAATGTATAGGAACAAAATTAACAGCCTTAGCTAGCTAAGCTACATAGCGACATGCAACCAGGCAGATGTATCTTAGACTTCACTATGATGCTGAGGGAAAGAAACTGGATAGGGGTGATAAACAGACAATTGTTCAAAAACTGATAAAAACTAATCTACTGTGTTTGAAACAGGATAGTTGTTACCCCAGGAACCAAGAGGGTAATGGCTGGAGGGCATTACCCTCAACAGACACACCCATAGGAGAACCTGACCTACACTGACTCTCTTCCTATTTGATTGTGTCAAGGTAAGAATTAACACTATTACAACTGACATCTTCCTCGGGCCTCTGAACACACCTGTACACATGTACACATAGGCATGTACTCAAGACACTCCCAACTAACACTCAAAATTAAAACAATCATGGAAAAAAATGTACAAAACGTTTTGAAATGCATAGAATAATATCCACGTGATGACTAGGTATGATCTGCAGGTTTTTACATGTCCACGACACCATTAATGAAATCCATGATCAAGATAAGTGGATTCAACTGTTCTTAGTAATAAAAGATTAGATTACAATTACTCCTGAAGCCAACATTAAGAAGACACTCTGTGACATACCCATGAATTTATCACAGTAGTGTTCTGACATTTCATTTTCATATTGCCCTTAGTTTTCTAAGTTAGAAGCACTTGTTTGGGGGAATTCAGAAATGCATAACTTGCTTTTTTCCCAAAGAAATAAATTTTAGTTTGTTTGGTGTTTTTTTTTTACAGTAATATAAGAGTATTTATGTTATCTGTTTGAATTAGAAAAAAACCCGGAAAACTGATATTAAATTTTCTAGCTTTTTAAGAGACTTTATGATTTAAAAGAGTGAATATGTTGGAAACACGCATGTATCTCAAAGAGTCTGCATGGCTCCTTTAAATGCTTATATTATCTTTTTTTTTAATCTTCCTACAAACAAACCTCAGACATTTCTTGCAGATTTCTTCTGTAGATTTGAGGTTCAACTCCAGAATAGTAGAATCCATTTGTATTTCCTCCACTCTGAGCGTCGGCTGATGAGTGAGCTTCTTAGCTGGTAAATTCTAATGTGGTGCATTTCAGGTGTTCAATCCATTTTGGATGGACTCCCTGGTCAAGTCATTATACAGCAGAACATAATTTGACCACACATAGGCAGATTTGGGGTGCTGTGAAAATTATCCTCTGATCTCTTGCATTCGTGAGAGGACATCCCCCTTGACTCCAACATTAATTCCGCATTTGCCATTGACATTTCGAGTGTGAGAGGGAGGTTCCCATCTGCAGCTCCCTCTGGAGCCTAGTACATGAGGCTGGTATTTTCTGCTTCCATTTGAATAATATTTGAATATGGTAGATTCTGATATACAAGTTTAAATTTAGAACAATAACCTTCCTTCAAGTTACTGACGAATTCCCTGAGAATATAAAAATGGTACTTTGAGTCGGGGAGAGCTAAGAGCTCCTCGATCCTTTCAAAATTAGAACCTTGGACCTGTTTTAAATTGCTTTGTGTTTCTGAACCATCATTTCACTTTAATATCACCCTGCCATAATCTCCAAAGGCAATAAAGACACCTGAAACATATTTCTACATTCTGTCAGCCTTAACTCAAAATACACTGAGACTATGGGGGAACAGTAGAGAGACTCATAGAAGATGTGACAGCAAAATTAGAAATATTTTGATTAAACCAATGAATAATAAGTTGAATTTGAAATGTAAATAAATGCTTCAAAATTGACCACTTGATTTTCTTAGTTTGAATACATTGATTGATTAATTAAACAGCATAGAAACACAGATTGACATTTGGCCGATTTTACACCCTGGTGTCTACAGCATACATTTTGGCTGTCTCTGTCCGAGGGGCCATGTAGGACCTCACCATGGAAGTACCTGCAGTGGAATAGCGCTTCCTCATGGCATAAGAATAGTTCCTCTCCGGTCCAACATCTGTTTCAAAGAGATAAATGCAGAGAAATGAAAATAAATATGATTCATTTAACTTTCAAAAATAAAAAACTAAAGTCTTTTTTAATGTTTTTCTCCAAAACAGACAAGAGACACCTACACAGACAAACACATGCTTGTGCACACACCACACATGACACATATACACTCCACACTCATATGCATGCACACACATGCCTACACATTCAAACACACAAAGACTCATACTCATATGCATACAGTTACACACATGCACATTCTGTCTCTCTCTCTCACACACACACACACACACACGTGAAGTTCTGAGTATTTCAAACTGAAGCTTAACTTTAGATTGAAAATGTGGCTGAATTTTTTTTGTTTGTTTTATGATGAAGATATCTTGGCATTTTAGGTAGACTTTTTTTTTTTTAGAAAACTAAAATCATACATTAGGTTCCTTACCAACAAATATTGATTGACCCTTAGTCAAGCTCTCCATTTAACCATAAACAATAATTTAGTTGATTTAGAAAAGCTAGATACGTAACAATGACCATTGTACATAAACTACTAGTGCATGATTAGATACTGAATAGAGTTGCAGCTCTGGGTTTCCTTGGCCGCTAGCATCTACTGCTGGGAAATAAACCTTGAATGCTGCAATTGAGTTGTCTTTGAACAACTGAAACTGTGAAGGGTATTTGGTGTAATGAGAGGTGTTTCCTTCGGATTGAGAAAGGTGACCATGAAAGAGGAGCTCTTACTCTGCTTTGTCCTTACCTTTAAAGAGATACAAACAGCAGGTGAGGAGACCTCCAGCCAAAAAGCAACCCAAAGACCCAGCCATTCCGAGCCAGCAGGACCAGCCAAATTTATATTGGATCCCAAGAAATATATTGTGTATAACTAGAGAGGAACGTTCGACATAGACATCCACAGCATACCACACAGAGCCGACAATTCCGGGGGCACCTGAAAGAAATGAGGTGGATCAGGAATAATACAGAGCATTCTCCAAATTTAAGTCACAAGGACCTACTTATTGTTCAAAATGCATGGTGTCACCTAAAGCGTTAGCATTGCTATGTGATTCATGAACAACTGAAGTTTGGACAGCTTCTATCATTGCCCTTCAGCGTTTCTCCTCACAGAACAAAACGCTGAAATAAAATGACACAGTGCTCATCTGTTTGTGAAACTCTAAAATGCTTGTTAGGATTTTTTTTAGAAGTTTCCCATTTTTCCAAAGTTATTTTTCTACAGTCATGTATCACTTAACAGAGAAATCTGTGTGGTGGCATGCTGTACACCTGAGCTACATGGCATGTGCATATGCCCACAAACACTTACACTCATACAAAAATATCATAGCTCATTGCTTCTGAAGCTACAGTGAACAAAACAATTTGAAACTGGGGTCCATATCAAGAGACAACAGTTCAGGGAAAAGATGCAGCATCCGTGAGTGGGAGGGGTCTGCTGTTAGAGGGTACAATGCTTTACAGAAAACATGCTTTTTTATTTTTAAAGTGGAAAGAGTACACGCTAATAAATGGTAAAAATATATTAGATATACTATCTGGTAACATTATCATCAAATACCATGTACTATAGTTGTGTATGTTCATCAGTGCCAACATTGCCACTACTGTATGAGTAATGCCTTATGCAGAGATGGATATGAGAGTTACTGCACTGCTAGGCAAAATAAATTATTAGTTCCAGTATATTCTCATGAGACTTCCATCATATATATGACTTGTCCCTGAACAAAATGCCTTATGTGGCTCAGGATTATTTCATAAGAGAAAGTATTAAAACAAAATTTGAAAACAGGAAACACAGAAACACAAATAGCATGGAACATGTTTTCATTCTATGTTAAGTTCTTTCTTTTGAGACAAAATTTCTCTACACAGCCCTCACTGTCCTGGAATTCTCTATGTAGATTAGACTGGCCTCAAACTCACAGAGATCCACCTGCCTCTGAGTGCTAGGATTAAAGGTGTGCACCACCATACCCTAGGCCTTCTATATTAATTTTCAATGGAAAGTATATGCTGTTAAAAAATTTCTGTGTTTCTAAAACCTTTGTCTGAAGCTCTTCCAGATACATAATCAACACCTGCATGCAAACGGTGACGTCTCAGATACACAGCTAACAGCCACAGGTAATCATGTTCTCCCAGACATGCAATCAACACTCACATGTAACCATGCTATCCCACATCATACACAGCCAACACACATCTGTAACCATGCTGTCCCAGGCACACAGTTAACACACACATGTAAACTGTGCTGTCACAACACACAGACAACACTCGTGAGCTGTGCTGCCACAGATACACAGTCAACACTCACATAATCTGCGCTGTCAACCACAGCACCTTGCTGTGTTGCATAGTTTTATGTCAACTTTATAAAGCTAGATTCTTCTGAAATTGAGAAAGTGAGAAAACGCCTCCATCATATCTGACAGTGAGATATTCTCTTAATTAGTGATTGATGGGCGAGAGACCAGTCCATTGTGGCTGGTGCCCTCTGTGGGCTGGTGGTTCTGAGTTCTATAAAAAAAGAAAGCTGGCAAGAAAGCCAAGAACAAACGAGTAAGCAGCACCCCTCCATGGCCTCTGCATCAGCTCCTGCCTCCAGGTTTCTGCCTTGTTTGAGTTCCTCATATGAATTCCTTCAGTAATGGACTATGATATGGAAGTTAAGCCAAATAAACGCTTTCCTCCCCTACTTGCTTTCGGTCATGGTGTTTCAGCATAACAATAGCAATCCTAACTAGGATTCATGCTATCCTAGATACAGAGTTAACACTCACATGTAAACTGGGCTATCTAAGATGTACAGTCAGCCTCCACATGTAAACTGGGCTATCCCAGATACAGTCAGCATCCACGTGTAAACTGACCTATCCCAGATATAATCAACATGCACATGTAAACTGGACTATCCAAGATGTGCAGTCAATACCCACGTGTAAACTGTATCCAGTACTGTTCAATTCAGTGTGCTAGGGACAGGGAGGAAACAAACAAATCCTATGTCCAAAATTAAAAAAAAAAGAAACAAAACATGCCTTTTCTTTCTAGTAATGGATGTATCATATTCCACACCATGTCAAAATGGGCCAAGAAATTACATTCCTTTTCCATTTTGACTAAAGCCCACAGATTATCCCCTCTAACAACAGACTGACTTTAGGTGCTAGTACAGGGGTTCCACTATCTTAGGTACAAATTGTGTATCAAAAGGCAGATCTAAAAGAGAAAGGTGACAAGTGAGAGACAAAGCAATAAGTGGAAAGGGTGTTTTGAAAAATATTTACCCTGTGGAAAAAAATATATCTTCCCTCCTGGAGGGTTGGTAATACTTATTTTAAACATTTTTTGTGTTTATAATTCTAAGTGTTCATCCAAGCAATTCACATACATAACCATTAGTAAAAGGTATAAGTTCCCATCACTTTCTATAATACTGTTACACTTACCAACTAACTTGAAAATACCTCTTCTCAAACTTCAAATCAGAATGCATGCTTTAAAAATCTATGTGTACGTCAGACTAATTCTATACAATGCTTGCAATGCTTAGTTATCTCAGACCACCTAATTTGACTATATCTTTTGTAATATCTACACAGATTTTCTTCAGTAACTTGAATGTTTGTTTTATTGTTTTATAAAAAAACAAGAGTATCTAGTGACATCTTCAAAAATTTTCTAGAACAAACTTATACAAAGTTAAGTTTGTTAAATGAATTCACTGGTATATATAAGAGCTGTCCACTGTGAGGAGGCAGGTTATGGATAGATGTCCTTAAATGAGGAGAAATGATAAATTCCAGTAGCACAACTCAAGAACGATCAGGGACTCAAAGTCTCTGAATATAACAAACCAAGCCAGTACCTGCAATAAGTAATGTGGTCCCAGCAATGAAGCAGAGGCGGACTTTAATGTGTGGCTCATCAGGTAGGAACTTCACACAGTCAAGACCCAGGAGCAGGGTGATAAATCCAAAGCCAGCAAGGATGTTCGCTGTAATCATCAGTGCTCGGGTTACGACCAACTTCACTGGGAGAGCAAGGAGTCACAGTGGAGAAAAGAGGAGACATAACTCCCACAAGAACATCACAGAACGCAAGGTTAGACACAACATAAGTCCACACATAGATTTCAGAATTGGTGTTTATATATGAGTGCCATCATTTCTCCAGAAATTCAAAACTGCCATGAAGCAACTGCAGTTACACAGACTTCTACATAAGGAGGGATGGGGATATGGCTCAGAGACAGAACACTGTGCTAGCCTCCAGGGGACCTTATGTTTCATTCTAAATTCTAAAAACAAAGGAAATTACACACCAATAGTGTATGAACTACTGCTACATCACCTGGATCACAGGAAAGATGAATACATTCATTCCTTTTACTTTATACTAATTATATTTTATTTTCATTATAATCCGAAACCTTCTTGTCTTTAAATATTTTTTCCCAATGAGGAGATAAAATTCTAGTTTATTTTTGTTGAAATACAGCCAGTTTTCCCTGTCCAAATTTTTAAGATGTCTATAATGCGCCTGCAGAAGAAAAAATAAATAAATTAAGGCATGAAATTTCCTCCTGCATTATCAGGAGGTAAATATACTCTATATGTGTCCTTATATTATTACGATGGTTCCTACCAACTGTCACCATGACAGGATCTGGAATTGCCTAGGAGACAAGTCTCCAGAAACATCTCTGAGAAATTACTTTGCCTCTAGGCCTGCCTGCAAAGGATTCACCAATGAAGTTAATTGAGATGGAAAAAAAATCTATCCAAAAAGTGTGCAGCACCATTTCCTGGGCTTGGGTCATGGGCTACATAAGGAGAATGAAGTGAACTGACCACAAGCGTTTCTGCATCCCAACTATGAATGTAATGGGACCAGCTTCCTCAAGTCCCTGTTACCTACCTAAGAGAAGTCTAAGTTTTATAAGTTAGATTGCTTATTGTCCTTTATTTCAACACACCTTCTTGATTATCTGTGGCATATTTAAGTGGACCTCCAACTAATGAGAAAACTCTGGCCCACACAAGGCCATTAATGGCATTAGGATGGGATACTCTGACTTCTTCCATATCTACATGGGCCCAGGTTTCCTCTTTCTCTAAACCCTCTCCCATTTTCTGTTCCATACATAGAGTCTCTGTGAAATGCTAGGACTTGAGCCCATGGTCAGTCTGGTTCCAGGAGGACAGATGTGCAAGCAAAATGTTCAGGCTAGCTATAGAAAATTTGCATTTGGAGGAGGTTGAGTTCTGGCTACCAGAAGAAAGTTAACATTCTTATTTGGGGTTGCTCAAGCTACCTTTATGAAGAGAAGTCCCCCAGGACAAGTACCCATCTAGGGTCACACACCAAGTATAGGTAGACAGTACAAATTGTAAGAGTTTTCTAACTCGGTTCTCTGAATTTAGGAGAAACTGAGGGGAAGTAGATACTCCTCATAGAGAGTCTCCTAATCAATAGGATATAGACATGCTGTTTCTAGAACACATCTGCATCATTGCTGTCTTTAAACATATGGCAATATTTGAATAAAAGTGAAAGTTTCTTACCTTACAAAATTAATAGGCAGGAACAAAGGGCAAACATGAGACAGTACAGGTGAAATATTAAAAGCAGCATATTGAAATATCAAGTCATTTTTCATTAGAGGCTGTTGTTCTTCTTTCATGACTGTGTATATCAGCATTTAAAAGTTTTAAAAAGTGTAACTTTTTATTGATTTTTATTGAGCTCTACATTTTTCTCTGCTCCCCTCCATTGATTGTCTTCCCAGACCCACAAGATGAAGATAATTGTTTGTATTGAGCTATACATTTTTCTGTGCTCCTCTCCCTTCCTCTTCCTTCCCCTTCTGCTCTCCCCCATGATCGCTATGCTTTCAATTTACTCAGAAGATCTTGTCTTTTTCTACTACCCATGTATATTAGATCCATGTATGTCTCCCTTAGGTTCCTCTTTGTTGTCTAGATTTTTGGGGATTGTGAATTGTAGGCTGTTTTTCTTTGCTTTATATTTAAAAGCGACGCATGGGTGAGTATATATGATATTAATCTTTTTGGGTCTGGGTTACCTCACTCAGTATAATGTTTTCTAGATCCATCCATTTTCCCGAAAATTTCAATATGTAATTTTTTTCTGCTGTATAGTACTCCATTGTACAAATGTACCACATTTTCTTTATCCATTCTTTGATCGAGGGGCAGTTAGGTTGTTTACAAATTCTGGCTATGACAAACAATGCTGCTATGGACATAGTTGAGCACATGTCCTTGTGGTACCATTGACCATCCTTTGGATATATACCCAAAAGTGGCATTGCTGGATCTTGAGGAAGGTGGTTTCTTAATTTTCTGAGAAATCGCCATACTGATAGCCAAAGCAGCTGTACCAGTTAGCACTCCCACCAGCAATGCAGAAGTGTTTCCTTTAACCCACATTCTCTCCGGCATAAATTATCATCACTTTTTTTGATCTTGGCCATTGTTACAGGTGTAAGATGGAATATTATAGTTGTTTTGATTTGCATTTCTCTGGTGACGACTAAGGATGTTGAACATTTCTTTAAGTGCCTTTTTCAGCCATTTTAGATTCCTCTAGTTGAGCATTCTCTGTTTAGATCTGTACCCCATTTTTATTGGATTATTTGTTCTTTTGATGACCAATTTTTTGAGTTCTTTGTATACTTTGGAGATCAGCCCTCTATCTGATGAGGGGTTGGTGAAAATCTTTTCCCATTCTATAGGCTGCCGTTTTGTCTTGTTGACCATGTCCTTTGCTTTACAGAAGCTTCTCAGTTTCAGTAGGTCCCATTTATTAATTGTTTCTGCCAGTGTCTATGCTACTGGGGTTATATTTAGGAATTGGTCTCCTGTGCCAATGCATTCAAATGTACTTCCCACTTTCCCTTCTATGAGGTTCAATGTGGTTGATTTTATGTTGAGTTCTTTGATCCATTTGACTTGAGCTTTGTTCATGGTAATAGATATGGATCTATTTTCATTCTTCTACATGTTGTTATCCAGTTATGCCAGCACCATTTGTTAAACATGCTTTCTTATTTCGGTTTTATATTTTTTGCCTCTTTGTAAAAAAAAAAATCAGGTGTTTGTGTGTGGATTGATATCTACCTACCCAAGATCATTGGGGATCTTTCCACTATCTAGTGTCTTCTTCAATTTCTTTCTTCAAAGATTTAAAGTTCTTGTCATACAGGTCTTCAAATTGTTTGGCTAGAGTTACTCCAAGATATTTTATGTTATTTGTGGCTATTGTGAAGGGTGATGTTTCTCTGATTTCTTTCTCAGCCCATTTATCATCTGTGTAAAGGAGGACTACTGATTTTTTTTTAGTTACTCTTGTATCCTGCTATATTACAGAGGCATTTTTAAGCTGTAGAAATTCTGTGGTAATTTTTTGGGGGGGTTGCTTATAAAAACTATCATATCATCAGCAAATAGTGAGAGTTTGACTTCTTCTTTCCAATTTGTATATCCCCCATCTCCCTTTGTTGTCTTATTGCTCTAGCTAGAACTTCAAGAACTATATTGAATAGATATGGAAAGTATGGACAACCTTGTCTTGTTCCTGATTTCAGTGGGATAGCATTAAGTTTCTCTCCATTTAGTATGATGTTGGCTGTTGGCTTGCTGTATATTGTCTTTATTATGTTTAGGTATGTTCCTTATATCCCAGCTCTCTTCAAAACCTTTATCTTGAAGGGATATTGTATTTTGTCAAAGGCATTTTCATCATTTAGTGAGATGATCATGTGGGTTTTTTTTTTCAGTTTGTTTATATAGTGAATTACATTGACAGATTTTCATAGGTTGAACCATCCCTGCATCTCTGGGATCAATACAACTTGATCATGGTGGATTAGTTTTCTGATCTATTCTTGGATTCAGTTTGCCAGTATTTTATTGAACATTTTTGCATCAATGTTCATAAGTGATATCAGTCTGTAATTCTCTTTCTTAGTAATGTCTTTGTGTGGTTTGGGTATCAGGATAATTGTAGCCTCATGAAAAGAGTTTGACAATGTTTCTTCTGTTTCTATTATGTGGAACAATTTGAGGAGTATTGTTATTAGTTCTTTCAAAATCTTGCAGAATTCTGAACTGAGGCCATCTGGCCAGGGGCATTTTTTGGTTGGGAGACTTTTGATAACTGTTTCTATTTCTTTAGCAATTACAGGTCTATTTAATTTGCTTATCTGGTCTTGATTTAATTTTGGTAAGTGATATTTATCCAGAAAATTGTCCATTTCCTTTAACTTTTTCAATTAATGGTGTACAGGTTTTCAAAATATGACTTAATGATTCTCTGGATTTCCTCCATGTGTGTTGTTATGTCCCGTTTTTCATTTCTGTTTTTGGTAATTTGGATATTCTCTCTCTGCCTTTTGGTTAGTTTGGATAAAGGTTTGTCTATTTTGGTGATTTTCTTGAAGAGCCAACTCTTTCTCTCATTGATTCTTTGCATTGTTTTCTTTGTTTCTATTTTATTGATTTCATCTCTCAATTTGATTATTTCCTGCCATATAGTCCTCCTGGGTGAGTTTGCTTCTTTTTGCTCTAGAGTGGTGTGGGATGTCCTTCTGTATACGTGTTGCTGTTATTGACTAATGAATAAAGACTCTGCCTTGGTCTTTGATAGGGTAGAGTAGAGCTAGGCAGGGAAAACTAAACTGAATGCTGGGACAAAAAAGGTAGAGTCAGGGAGATGTCATGGAGCTGCCAAAGGAGAAACAAACAAACTGCCTGCTAGAACCTTGCTGGTAGGCCACAAGCCTTGTGGTAAAATATAAAATAATAAAGACAAAAGAGCTAGCTACCAATACACTTAAGTTATTGACCAAGTATTGATTTAAATAAAATAGTTTCTATATGATTATTTCAGGAGTCTGGGTAGCCAGGAAAAATGAACTAGTGGCCTCAAACAACAAATTAGCACTCCAAGGTATGCTAGCTACTTCCACATAAAACTGAGAGGGCTTGGAAAGAAATTCTAGACACTAAAAAACAAAGTTTAGCCGCAATTTTCTTTTTGGATGGGCTCTGCTTGCTGGCAGCAAGCTGCAGCTCCTTTAAAAGAGGTCTTCCTGATTCAGTGGTAGCAGGAAAAAAAAGGCACATTTTCAAAAAAAATGGTAGCTTCCTAGGCTGTGCTGCCAGCAAAAACTCTGTCTTTTTTAGGAAGCCAAGCACTTGAATGAGTTTTGTGGGCAGTGTGCTGCAAATTGCTTGGTGGAATCATGAGCCAGCTAGTTACCAGAGATGAGGTAATGAGGACAACTTCCACCCAGCAGTCTCAGAGGCACTGAACAGACTTCTACCATGTTTGACTGGGTGGAGCCAAAAGGCAAGACAGTCTTAGTACTACTCAAGTTGTTTAACATTTTAAGAAGTGGTCCAGGTCAAAAAAGGATTACAGATGTACAATAAAAACTAATTCAGATGAAAAACACCTCTAAATGGGTCACAGTGTTGAATAAATGTACGTAAGCATGGGAGAGAGAAGAAAAAGAATCTAGAGTTATAAAAAGAAGTAAATTGTTTAAAAAATAAAACAATGTCTTTAAAGAGATAGAATAAACTTGTAGAAAAATAATAGAGTAAAAAAATAAGCCACCTAAAGAGAGAAAATATACAGAGAGTCTGAACTATGTATACTGTTGTGTTTTCTTTGAATTTTTTGACTGTGAATGAGCTAAGTAAAGAGAGATATTTCATTCTATGGACTGTTAAACTAAACAAACATATATACTCTAAAGGTATCTTTACTTCAAAATTTAAGATAAGGATATGTTGCTTTGGAAAAGAGGTTCTTCTTTTGTTTCCACAAAGGATGAGAACCTGTGGAATCCTTCCATACCAATGTGGTTTGATGGACAACCTAAATGGTTGCTGTAAACACTTCCTCAAATATTACTTCACTCAACAAAATGCAGGAAGCAGTTTGGTGAGAACTACACCTAAATTCTCAAGTATTGTTTATAAATGTTTCTTTACATATAAAGGGGGATAGCTGTACAGATTTGCATTGGTATGGGTCTTGGTTTATTGGTATAAATTTAAGGTCAATTTTATTATATGTATATTTCTGCTCTTGATTAAGATATTGTGTTTGTGCAGCTCATTTAGAAATGTAATGTATAATTAAGAAATATAGGTTAATAGATAGATAATCATCTATAATAGTCAAGCTTGTAGTCAAGCTTGGTTTTCTAGATATATAGAGCTATATTTCAATTATATAGGTATTCTTCAAATTTTTTAGTGACCTTCAGATTATGGCATTTAAAATGTTTTAAGAACTTAGACTTTCCATGACATGAGACACATCTGCTTCTGGCAACACCAATTTTCTTGAGGAGGATGGTGGGCATCGGAGAGGCTCCTCATGGAGTTTGTTAGCCACTTGGGCATGAAACTGTTCTTTCCTCAACTGCTTGATGAAGTGGACATTCAGAACCCACAGAGAAATGATGGCTGAACTTGCCTGAAGATAATACATTCTTTCAGGGTTCCTGCTTCATGAAAGAATCTGCCATACGTTTTGCAGGATAAAGAAGAAAGTGACTGAAAAACTGCCAATATGAAATTTCCTGCTTCATGGAAAAGTCTGCCAGATATTATGGGCCAGTAGACTAAATATGGGTACCTGCAACATTAGAGAAGAACTTTGGATGACTGTCCAGGCAGCAAGATGTCTCCGTCAATTCTAGAGTTTTGGAAGTTACTTACAATGCACTACCTCACCTAACTGTATATCCTTCTGGAGACTTTTATGGAGTGGAAGAATAGATAGTTATAGTTTTTCTTAGTTATGATAAAAGATAAAATAGATATAAATTTTGTAACTGTAATTCTTGCTTGATACCTGTTTTGTTATATGTAATTTTACTATGTTATAGTTAAAACCTTTCTTTTTATTTAAACAGAAAAGGGGAAATGGTGTGGGAAGTCCTTCTGTCTATGTGTTGCTTTTATTGGTTAATGAATAAAAAAATCTGTCTTGGTTGGCTATAGGGTAGAATAGAGCTGGGCAGTGAAAACTAAACTGAATGCTGGGAGAAAGAAGGCAGGGTCAGAGAGATGTCATGTAGTCATTGCCAGGGACAGATGCATTAGAACCTTGCCAGTAGGCCACAAACTTCATGGTAAAATATAAAATAATGGAAATGTGTTAATTCTAGATATAAGAGCTAGCTAGCAATATGCTTAAGTGATTAGCCAAACAGTGATTTAATTAATACAGTTTCTGAGTTTTATTTCAGGAGTCTGGCAGCTGGGAACAAACAAGCGGTCTCCTGCTACATTAGAGTTTTCTGGTGTTCTGTTAACTCACTAGTGTGGGATTTTTCCAGCTTCTTTATTTAGTGCTATGAACTTTCCTCTTAACACTGCTTTCATTGTGTCCCATAAATTTAGGTATGTTGTGTGATCATTTTCATTGAATTTTAGGAAGTCTTTAATTTCTTCCTTTATTTCTTTCTTGACCCATTGGTGATTCAGGTGAGCATTGCTTAATTTCCATTTGTTGTGGGCTTTCTGAAATTAGTGTTTCTCTTGAATTCCAGTTTTAAGCTATGGTGATCTGATAAGATACATGGGATTGTTCCAATTTTTTCTATCTATTGAGGTTTGCTTTGTTACCTAGTATGTGGTCAATTTTTGAGAAAGTTCCATGAGGGGCTGAGAAGAACGTATATTCTTTTATGTTTGAATGGAATGCTCTATAGATGTTTGTTAAGTCCATTTGAGTCATAACATCAGTTGGTTCCCTTATTTCTGTTAATTTGCTGTCTGACAGACCTGTCCAGTGATAAGAGTGGGGTGTTGAAGTCTCCCACTATTAGTGTATGGGGTTTAATGTGTTATTTAAGATTTAGAAGTGTTTCTTTTACATATGAGGGTGCCCTTGTATTTGGGGCTTAGATGTTCAGGATTGAGATTTCTGTTAATTTGCTGTCTGACAGACCTGTCCAGTGGTGAGAGTGGAGTGTTGAAGTCTCCCACTATTAGTGTGTGGGGTTTAATGTGTGATTTAAGATTTAAAAATGTTTCTTTTACATATGAGGTTGTCCTTGTATTTGGGGCATATATGTTCAAGATTGAGAATTCCTCTTGATGGATTTTTCTGTATGAAATGTCCTTCTTTGTCTCTTTTGATTGATTTAGTTTGAAGTCTATTTTGTTAGATACTAGGATAGCTATACTAGTTTGTTTCTTAGGTCCATTTAATTGGAAAACTTTTTCTCAATCCTTTACTCTGAGGCAAAGTCTGTCTTTGAGGTTGAGGTGTCTTTCTTGTATTTGGCAGAAGGATTGATTTTTTTTCATATTCAATCTATTAACCTATGTCATTTTATAGGTGAGTTGAGTCCATTTATATTAAGGGATATTAATGACCAGTGATTACTAGTTCCTGTTATTTCAGTTTTCGTTGTTGGTGATGTTATTGTGTGTGTTTTTCCCTTCTTTGGGATTTGCTGCTGTGAGATCATCTATTGTCTGTGTTTTTGTAGATGTAGCCAGCTCCTTGGGTTGGAGCTTTCCTTCTAGTACTTTGTGTAGGTCTGGGTTTGTGGCTAGGTTTTGGTTAAATCTGGTTCTACCATGGAATAACTTGTTTTGTACTTCTATGGTGATTAAAAGTTTTGCTGGGTATAGTAGTCTGGGCTGGCATCCATGGTCACTTAATATCTGCATAATGCTTGACCAGGACCTTCTGGATTTCATTGTTTCCATTGAGAAGTCAGGTACAATTCTGATAGGTCTGCCTTTATATGTTACTTGGCCCTTTTCTTTTGCAGCTCTTAATATTCTTTTTTTATTCTGTATGTTTAGCATTTTGATTATTATGTGATGAGGGGACTTTCTTTTTTGATCCAGTCTATTTGGTGTTCTGTATGCTTCTTGTATCTTCATATGCATATCTTTCTTTAGGTTGGGAAAGTTTTCTTCTATGATTTTGTTGAATATATTTTCTGTACTTTTGATTTGGACTTCTTCTATCTTTATTATTCTTAGGTTTGGTCTTTTCATGGTGTCCCATAATTCCTGTATATTTTATGTTAAGCTTTTGTTAGATTTAATGGGTTGGTTTTTTTTTTTTTGACCAGTGAGTCTATTTCCTCTATTGTATTTTTAGTGTTTGAGATTCTTTCTTCCATCTCTTGTATTCTGCTGTTTATGCTTGCATTTGTGGTTCCTTATCATTTTCTCAGAATTTCCATTTCTATAATTCCCTTGGTTTTTGTTTTCTTTATTGTCTCTATTTTGGTTTTCAAGTCTTGAATAGTTTCTTTCATCTGTTTTATTGCTTTTTCTTGGTTTCTTTGAGGAGTTTGTTGATTTCCAAATTTTTGTTTGTATTTTTCTCCTTTTCTTTGAGGGAATTTTTCATTTCTCTTTAAGGGCCTCAAACAGTCTCCTGAAGTTACTTTTTAGGTCATTTTCATCTGCTTTATCTATATTTGATTGTTCATGTCTTGCTGTTGTAGGGACACTAGTTTTTATTGGTGTCACATTGCTCTTTGTGGTGTTGAGTGTGTTCTTTCCTTGTCTACCGATCTTTTCCTTTGATTGGTGTATTTTGGGCTGCATGACTAATGATCAATCTTCCAGGTGGATCCACGGCTCAAATGATGGCTTCTCATGGTACAGTCAGGGCCATAGTCGCAGTTACCCTGGAAGTCACTTGATGTTCCCAGAGGTTTTTCAGTGCTCCCAGGGGTTTGCTCTGCAATCGCAGGGTTCGTTTGGGCCTGCTACCATGGAGGTTGCTTGCTTGGGGCTGCTCCCACTGAACTCACTCCCTTGGGTCTGCTTTGGCAGAGGTCGCTGGCTTGGGCCTGCTTTGGCAGAGGTCACTGTCTTGAGCCTACTATGGTGAGGTGTCTGGCTTGGGCCTGCTCTCTCAGTGGTGACTCCCTTGTACACAGGCTCCTGTGGAGGTCGCTGCCTCAGGCCTGCTCCAGAAGAGGTTACTGGCTCAAATCTGCTCCTTTGGGGGTTGCTGCCTTGGGCCTGCTTTGGCAGAAGTCTCCATAAACAGGGTTTGTTTCCTACCCTGAAGACCTGAGGTGAAGCCCCGAAACACAGAATAAAAGGAATAAACTAACTCTCTGACCTTCACAACTGCACTATGGCATGTCCATGACCCCTCCCAAACTAAGTTTATAGTAAATAAGAAAATAAATAAATAGGATGATAAACAAATATTTAAGAAAATAAATAAATATGTTTGTCTTGTTGGCTTTGTTTATACATTGCATTTCTGGAATAGGCTGAAAGTCTGTTATAAGCTTCTAGTCATCAAACCATGTTGGTTATTTTTCTGTGTGTGCATGGATGCATGTGTGTCTGTCTGTATGTCTGTCTGTGTAGATAGAACTAGCTGAACATGGGGGAAAATGGGAAAGTCTTAAGACTTTTCTAAACAAAAATGTAATAAAAGCCTTATAAATTATGGCAAAAATATTTCTGACACCTAACTCCCAAAATACAGATGAAGATTTTTTTTTTTGAAAATTGTTCTGCTTAAGTGTTTTATCCTGCACTGAAATAAACGTCTGCAGTAAAATAGAATACACAAGACCCACTTTTAAATTTATCTTTTCATGGGGCACTACTATCCTTCATTGGCTCTGAAAGACACTAATCGCACTTTCCTTTAGTCGCAGGTCTGGTATTTCTTGGCAAGCCTCAAAGTTCTAAGTAAATGAGTCACTGCCTTGGAGAAGGATTGAGGACATCAACAATGGATTGTTAATTTAAAAGACTGCTTTATTTATGTAAACATGGCCTTGCAAATATTGAGGTAGGACTTAGAGTTAAAAGAAAGTAAGATGAAAGAATTGACTCCAACGTGGAAGATGATGATCCTCTCACGTACTGGTGTTCACATGTACCAATTCCATATCCTCTAACTGCCTTTGATGATGTCTCTCTGCATCTCATACCCTATCTTAACAAATCTTCAACTGAGAAAAGAAAACCATGTAAATTTTCTACTTGAGCTAAGTCATAGTTGAAACATATCTATGAATGCTATTCATCTAGGTTGTCAATTCTAATCATAAAAATCACAACACCCAAAGGAAAAGTTTCAATTATTAAAATATTTACTATAAGCCTACTGTATCTTGGGCATTGTGCCAGGTCATTTGTTACATAGTTCAGACAACATTTTCACCATAAAGGGTTTTACAAAATCCAGGGGAAAGGTGAAATATTATAAACGTTTCAATTCACATTTCAAAAATGACACCTATTTCTAACTGCCAATATTTCAAATTAGAGCATTAAAACCATATGACAGTAAGCAAAAACAAATAGAAATTTGAGCTCAGGATCCCTTCCTGGCAAACAAGAAGGTGTACAGTATACATACAGGAATGTTCTGCATAGATTGAGTCATACTCATCACAGGTGCGAATCCCATCAAAAGCATTTGTGACGCACTCCCACCAGAGGCCTCGGCATTTTGTGCTCACCTGGAAGTGAGAAAAGACATTGAGTGAAACAACATGAAGCCAACTTCATTTCCTCTTGGTCAAATAGAAGCTCAGTTTTCATATTTGCTAGCCAGGTACAGTGGTTACAGGCATGATAAGAATTTTATTTATTACTGGGTGGTGGTGGCACATGCCTTTAATCCCAGAACTCAGGAGGCAGAGATAGGTGGATCTCTGTGAATTCAAGGCCAGCCTGGTCTACAAGTACTAGTTCCAGGACAGCTAGAACTATTAAACTGAGAAATCCTGTCAAAAAAAAAAGAAAAGAAAAAAGAAATCTATTTATATAAATCAATGCATGTTAGAAAATTTTCCCTTAAACAATGACAATTAGACAATTAAAGGCTTTCTGGGCCAAGAAATGAATTTACTTCCTGATTAGAGGGGGCTTGTGGAGAAATAAATCATGGATGAAAGGAATAAAACCAGAACTAAATGTATTCTTCTGTCTTTGAGTCATGCTTTAACCTAAAGACAATCCATTTCACTTCCATGTCCTAACATTTACTCATAAATAAATCTATAAAACAATAGATGGTAATGTTAATGTTTCAAGTCTATCAGTAATGCACATTAATTCATCTTCATTACAGGAATTGACTTTCATGAAGAAAGATGCTGTTTTATATGAGGTTCATAAATTTAAAATTAGCAAAGAAAACCAATAAATGATTAAGGCAACAATAAATGACGGAGAATCCCTGATCGTCTTCCTGTCTGCTACACAGACATATTACAAATGCTAGCGCTATGACATGAATATAGAGGAACTGAGAAGTAATCTAATATAATTTGGCAGCTATGCACCGCTGTTACTTAGAATTGGCCTGCAGATGATAGTGTCCAGTTAGAGCAAAGCAGTCCTATTGCCTCACACTCTAATCCTTTATTGGTGGACTGGAAGTCACCATAAACTTTAAAAAAAAAAAAAAAAAGGTAAACATCTCAGCAGACAGCAGCTTCAAGTATTCTTTTTTTTATTTTTCCATTCAAAAATTTCCACTTTCCCCCCTCCTCCCATTCTCCTCCCACTCCCTCCCCCACTCACCCTCCTCCCTCCCCCTCCAGCCTTAAGAGAGGGCAGGGTACCCTGCCCTGTGGGAAGTCCAAGGCCCTCCTCCCTACATTCAGTTCTAGAAAGCTGTACATCCAAAAAGACTAGGGTCCCAAAAAGCCAGTACATGCAGTAGAAACAAGTCCCAGTGCCTTTATTAATGGCTTCTCAGCCAGCCCCCATTGTCAGCCACAATCAGAGAGTCCGGTTTGATCACAGGCTCCTTCAGTCCCAGTCCAGCTCTATTTGGTGAGCTCCCATTAGATCAGGCACACTGTCTCGGTGGGTGACCAACCCCTCGCGGTCCTGACTTCCTTGCTCATTTTCTCCCTCTTTCTGCTCTTCAACTGGACCTTGGGCGCTCAGTCCAGTGCTCTGATCTGATCTCTGTTTCTATCTCCATCCATCGCCAGACGGAGATTTTATGGTGATATTCGAGATAATCATCAGTGTGATTATGGAGCAAGGCCAGTTCAGGCACCCTCTCCTCAGCTGCCCAAGGACCTAGCTGGGGACATCCCGTGGACACCTGGGTTCCCCTCTAGAGCCAAGTCTCTTGTCACACCTAAAATGGCTCCCTTAATGTAGATATCTTCTTCCCTGCTCCTGTATCCGCCCTTCCTCCATTTCAACCCTCTCACTTCCCCAAGCACTACCCAATCCTTGCCTACTGCCTTCTCTTTCGCCCTCTCCCCTTCCCCCACCCTCCCTACCCCTACCTCTATCCCCGCCCCAGTCCTTCCAACTTTTGCCTGGCAATCTTGTTTGCTTCCAGTTTCCAGGAGGATCTGTATATGCTTTTTGGGGTTCACCTTGCTATTCGGCTTCTCTGGGCTTGTGATCTATAAGCTTAGTGTCTTTTTTTTTATGGCTAGGGTCCACTAATGAGTGAGTACATACCATAATCATCTTTCTGGGTTTGGGTTATCTCGCTAAGGATAGCGTTTTCTATTTCCATCCATTTGCATGCAAAATTCAAGATGTCATTGTTTTTTTTTAACCGCTGAGTAGTATTCTAATGTGTATATATTCCACACTTTCTTGATCCATTCTTCCATCGAGGGGCACCTAGGATGTTTCCAGGTTCTGGCTATTACAAATAATGCTGCTATGAACATAGTTGCACAAATGCTTTTGTAGTATGATTGGACTTCTCTAGTGTATATTCCCAAGAGTGGTATTGCTGGATCCTGAGATAGGTTGATTCCCAGTTTCCTGAGAAACTGCCACACTGATTTCCAAAGAGATTGCACAAGTTTTCATTCCCACCAGCAATGAATGAGAGTTCCCCTTACTCCACATCTTCTCCAGCATAGGCAAT
>PVIU01016077.1:0-46131 GCA_004026605.1 Ondatra zibethicus | reverse complement strand
TTGTGATTAATAAAATGGTTATTTATTTAAAGGGAAAAAACTTACAGATCACTGTCCTAGACAACAGCCCTCTGCACGATCAGGAACAAAGTCTTGAAGAGAGAGCAAGAGAGAGAGCACACAGCTGCTGCTGTTTTTTTAAAACTAAAGAGACCACGCCCCAGTGGGCTGGTATCTTAAAGGCTATTGGCTGAAAGAGCGGGAGTAGCTCCTGCAGCAGAACTATTCCCTTTTCTGCCCCTTGGAACCTGGATTCATGGATCCTGGCTATGGGAGAAACTGTACCATAAATTGGTAGCTGATTCAAAGTATATACCATCTTCTGGAGATCCTACCCCACCCCTCCAGGCTGCTACCATCTAGTTGGCACTATAACTGTGTCTTTAAAAGGCCATTCCATCTTTTTATTAGACCAACTGCTTCAGGATAGTGAGGAACACTGTAAGACTGTCAGGGTCCTTGAGAAGTCCCCAAAAGGCCTTGATGCAATCAGCAAGTGTTTATTATATCATAAGCATGTGGGGTTGCACACCTATACAAAATGGTGACACCCTCAAGAGGGACATGTAAGCTTCTTTTAAAAGTGCAGCTATAGGAGTTTTAAAAGTGATTGGACCAATCTACTTAGGATTGGTTTCCACAAGTGGTAATTATATTAGTACATTTCTAATTGGTTAGGGCTAGTGGAGTGGTCTAAGGCTATAGCTTTTCCACTCTTGGAGAAGCTCAAGGCTTTGTCCTTATGTCCTGTGTCGGGAGGAGAGGTGTTGACCCAGGTGTACATACATGCCTCATCCAGCATCAGGGACATTGGTGACTGATTGTCCTCTGTTTGTGACAGGCATAGATCTTAACTCTTATTAGAGTTATTAGAGGCCTGTCATGATATTTGCCCAGCCCACTCAAAGACAACTGGATTCCATGATTGTGGGTCCACTGTTGTACTTTTCTATCTGTGAAGCGAGTTTCTTGGTCAGGAGCAATAATGTGTGGAATAACATGATGACAAATAAGGCAATCTGTAAGTCCACAGATGGTCATTTTGACAGAAGCATTACATGCAGGAAAGGCAAATTCATAACCAGAGTATGCATCTACTCCATCAAGGACAAAGCACTGTCTGCTCCATGGATGCAGTGCTCTAATGAAGTCAACCTGCTACCAGATTGCTGGCTGTTCACCCTGGGGAATGGTGCCACTTCTGGGGCTCAGTTTGGGTCTCTGCTGTTAAATCAGAGAGTAGGACAGCACCATTGAGGGACAATCGGAAAGAAGTTCCCCAGGTTCAGCACATAGAAATCTGAATCAGTAGGGCCAGGTGGCATCTTGACCTGACAACTGATAGGAATGTGTAAGCATCATAAGTGTGTTACTGGCTTTGAAGACATGAGACATACAAGATTGACAACATGGTATCCATAGGAAATTCCAGTCCAGACAAGGCTATCTCGTCAAATGCTGTCTCAAAAACAACAGCAACAAAACCAACCACAGTACATGAGACATACCATTTCTGCAGATCCTTGAGGATATTTATTTTGTAGTAGTCACCCTAACACATCAGAAATACCTGTCTCACTGCTGTCTGGAATGCCACCACTACCCAGCTGAGTTATATTTTCTAGTGCTAACAAATAATGTTTTCAGATGCTTACTGGTCATTTGCATATCATGTTAAGGTAAATATCCTTCCAAGACCTTTTTATATTTTTGTTGTACTATTTGCTTTATGTTGTTAGCTTGAGGTCTCAAGAGATAAAGACATTACATAAAGGCAAAGGGTACATTTAAGCAGCATATCACAGTCATAAGTATTTATCCTTTACTATCAGAGCAGTGAAGCAAATGTTTATAACTGAAGGGAGAAATCCATAGCAGCATGGTAACTGAGGACATTTTAATTCCTTGCTTTCATTATTTAGGGTCTTTTTTTTTTTGATACAGTTCAAGGCAAATCTTAACTCACAGAGAGCCACGTGCTGGAATTAAAGCTGTGTGCCACCATGCCTGGCTCAATTCCTCACTTTCAATAATGGAAAGAACATACAGAATCAGTAAGGAAACAGGGTTTGGACCTCTACTGTAGACCGTTCAGACCCCAAACAACACATAGAACAATACACAACCTGTATTATTTTTCAAGTGTTTGTAGAATATTTCCCAGGATAGACCTTGCTAAAGTATAAATGCATAAATAAAGTTGAGAGTAATACAATATAAATTATCTTCTCCAGCAAAAAGCGACCAAACCGGAAATTAATACATGGAAATAAAATAGAGAAAGACATAAGAACAAAATTAAATATCACATTTAAAAATCTGTCATTTCTGACACTCAGCAGCTTTATTGGAATTGCACTGTTTTGTCTCAAAATGGGAAGCCCATCAAGACCCTATAGGTGCTGGTGCTCACTGCACTGGTGAGGAGAAGGGCAATGGCTCAGAGGAAGAGCATTTGAGCAGCACTCCTGGGATCTGGGAGGAGAGGAAAGGAGGGCCTTTCTTCTCAAGCAGTAGATGTAATGAATGACGTTCTGAGTTTATAATTGTCATTTGTAAGTAGTTCTTATTTTTATACATTTTATTACTTAAAACTACTATTCTACTCATTCACTTATTTATTGTTTATATTTTTGAGTCACAGTTTCTTTGAGCAACCCTGGATGTCCTGGAACTCACTCTGTAGGCCAGGCTGGCCTCGAACTCACAAAGATCCACCTGCCTCTGCCTCCTGAGTGCTAGGATTATAGATGTGCACCATTGTTACTTTGCTTAAAACCATTTTCAAATTTACACTTTTGAGCATATTCTTTATTTACCTCCCTCATGTTTGTCCAGATCTTCCCCTCCTCCCTACCCATGTAGTAGAGGAGCAAGTTGTCCCAGCCACCCTCGGCTGTGTCCTGCCGCCTGGCTCCAGGTGCCCGGCTAGCTTATACCCAAAATAACCACATGGAAATTGTATTAATTAAATTACTGCCTGGCACATTAGCTCTAGTCTCTTATTGGCTAACTCTCATATCTTGATTAACCTATTTCTATTAATCTGTGTTCACCATGAGGATGTGGCTTACCCACATGAGTCTAACCAATGTCCATCTCAGGCTGGAGAAGCATGGCGTCTGCTACACTTCCCTTCTTCACAGCATTCTGTTCTGTCTACTCCGCCCACCTAAGGGCTGCCCTATCAAAAGGCCAAGGCAGTCTCTTTATTCAATCAATGAAAGCAACACATAGAAAGAAGGACCTCCTACACCATACCCACCCAACTTTAAGTTATTTTTCAGAAAAAAAAATCCAAAATGCCAATGTAAATACAAATGCCCTAAATCCTAGAAAACAAAATACAATACAACCTAAAAAGAAAAAAAAGCAAAGACAAAACGAAAAACCACCCAACAATAACCAAATAAAAGTATCCACATACAAAAGCTGTTGCATCCTTTCTTTGTTGGTCAACTACTCCTGATCATGTGATCTGCCCTGGAATGCTTGATCTATCCAGTGTCATTTCCATTAGAGAAAACCAATTATCTCTCTCTCAACAGGTATACATGACAGTTCCATTGTTAATCTTTATCCTAGTGGTTAGGTTTACATTCATTCATTCATTCATTCATTGTTTCACATATTAATTCATTCACTTTTAAAAATTGTAGCAAGATAAAAACTGCTGCAACCAAGTAAGACAGACAGACAGACAGAAGGAAAAGAGCCCAAGAGAGAGCACAAGAGCCAGAGACACCTTGTTCCCATGGTCAGGAATCTCATAAAAACACTGAACAGGAAGCCATGATATAAGCACAGGGAACTGGTGCAGACCTGTGCAGGCCTTGTGCATGCTGCTTCAGTCCCTGTGAGTTCCTGTGGGCTTTGCTCATGCTGATGTAGAGGGCCTTGTTTTCTTGGTGTTGGTATCCTCCATCCCCCCCGGCTCTTACACTCTTTCTATCTACACTTTACACAGGGCTTCCTGAGCTCTAAGAAGGGGGTTTACTGGAGATATCCAATTTAGGGCTGACTGTTCTAAGGTCTCTCATTTTCTGCATAATGTCTGGGTATAGGTCTTTATTTTTAAATACCTTATTTTTATTCATTGAGATCGTCACACCTGCACACATGTAGTTTGATCATATTTATGGCCAACAGTTTCCCCTTACTCCTTCCAGATCCATCCTCATTACTTCCCAACTTTGTGTCTTTGTAAAAAAATCTTTATTTTAGGGGCTGGAGATGTGGCTCAGTGGTTAAGAGCACTGACTGCTCTTCCAGAGGACCTGGGTTCAATCCTCAGCACCTACATGATGGCTCACAACTGTCTGTAACTCCAGTTCTAGGGGTTTAGATGACTCTTCTGCCTTCTGCCAGCAATGCATGTACATAGTGCAGGTGCCTAAGTGCAGGCAAACACCATAAACAGTTGATAATAGTAAACAATGGAGATGAATACATATAAAATAACAATCTTTAAACAAAGAAAAACTTAGTACTGTAAACACTGAATGAGGCATCTTCATGATTGTTCCTGAGCCTTGGGAGCAGGGAATATGATATAGATGTCCCATCTGTGGAATCATTGTTGTCAATCTGAGACATAATTCAACTTTATCCTTCAATTGGAGGCAGAGTGTTCAGGTAGGAGATGTTCTTCTGACAGAGGGTAAGACACCAACATTTTGCTGGGTGTCTGTAAATCTAACTATGTCTCATCAGAGAAGGTGATGGGGGCTTCAGTTTATGCAAAAGGTCTTATTCCAGTCAGTTCTCTGTTGTTAAATACCTTTGAGTTACCGCCAGCAACTAGGACCTGCTTATACTTTTAACTTTTTTAACATTTATGATTTTTTCCAAGATCTGGGGCTGACTGGGTGACAAAGGAAATCACTGTAGCAGGTTTAATCTTTCTAAAATTACCTATTGAAAACTGTTTAAAATCTCCTTGGTCAGTGTCGGACAGAGGGAAATTCCATTCTGTCCAGGCTGTGTTGTCTGACAGTGATTTCCCCCCACTGCCACGCCCTGGGGTGGTTTTTCATTTTTTTTCCCCAGAGAATTGTGGGTTTTGAGCTTTCCAGTTATACAGACCACTTGTTGACAAAAAGACATAAATCATAAAGAGAAAGGAGTGGAACTTTCTCTTTTCCTTCAGGTTCTGTTCATGGGAAGTCTTCCCCTACCCAGGGCTGCTTAGGACAGACATAGAGTGGAGGGAATGCTCACCTAGGGAGCTACTTCCCCTCCCTGTGTGCACTGCACTAGATGCAGGGGGGCCTGAATGAGAAGCCTGGCCTCTCCTCACCTCCACACAGAGACCAGCCCTGACCATGAGCAGGAGGCAAGGAATGAGCAAAGCAAATGCCCCCCCCCATTCAGGGAGTGGGGCAGGTGGTGGGTTCTTGTTTCTGTTGTTGTTTTGTTTTGTTTGTTTTGTCTCTCTAGGTGACTTTGCAGGACCAAAAAAGATTTGGTTCCCAAAAGGAAGGGACCAGGTCTTAAGCCAGGGGGTTCTCACAGCAGAGAAAGCCACTGGTCAATACAGAGAACCAGAACTGACAAACAGAAATACAGACACACAAAACCACACACACACACACACACACACACACACACAGTGTGAGGACAACCAGAGGTGACCGCCACACCTGGACAGTGACATCTCACAGATTCCTGATACTGGACCAGTGGCCTTGCCTTACCTCTCCAAGTGTCCCAAAGAGAAGGTGCCTTAACCAGACTTAACTCCAGAGGTGACAGACCAGGTGACTTTTTAATTTGTTTCCTTCTGGGGTGGAGACATCGGACTCCTCTGAAGCCTTAGGCAGCAATTGATCAAAGGGAGCCCTGGGACCTGGAGCTCAGGCTGCCCACCCCCTAAGACATTAGCTCTCAACCTTCCTTAGTGTTGTGACCTTTACACAGTTCTTCATGTTGTGATGACCCCCAACCATAAAATTACCGTTATTGTTCCTTCATAACTTCAGTCTTGCTGCTGTTATAATTGCGATGTAAATATCTAATAAAACGTCTAATTTGTGACCCCTTTGAAAGGGCCCTTAAACCCCCAAAGGGAGTTGTGACCCACAGGTTGAGGACCACTTCCTTAGGGGCTCCTTGACCACCACAGATTTCCCTGCTCCAAGGAGTTCTGAAATCTCCAGTGTCTTGAGATCTTGCTCTGGAATCTTGGTGGAATCGGGTGGGGTACTCACCAAGGAGGACTGCCCAGACATGGATTCAGGTCAATAGAAACCCTTTATTAGCTGGTCAGCAACTATACCAGGTAATTGGGTTCCCAGTGGAGTATCAAGGTTTCTCAGATACAGCTTTTAAGCACAAAAACCATGCTTTGGGTCAACACATTTCAGTTAACAAGAACTGCCAGAAGCAGACAAAGGCAAAAAGCAAGGTTAGTACATTCAGAGACTTTCCCTTAACTGTGGACTTGGATAGATTAGACCACTGTTTTCTTTTTGGCAGGTAGTGCTGTCTATGTGCTGATTTTACAGCCCGAATGGCGCTTCCGACATGGAGTCAGTTGTTCTAAGGTCTGGGGCCCTGGTACAGTTACCAGTGATTTCTGCTAAACAACTGGTCCTCAGTTTCCATTTACTATGATTAGTTGTTAGAGGTTTTCTTTAGTAATACCTGAGATATTTGATTATTGCCAGTTATATATGCAATAGTAAAAACTTCACATTCCACTAAGGAGATCTGGTTATCCTGTTTCCTATGCTAAGAATGGGTACATAGCCACAGTCTTTTCCACATCTCTAGTTCAAGTAGTTCCATGTTAAGGGCAAATTCTACCCGGGAGCACCAAGAGTACAGGGTGATAAGAAAGGACCCAAGCGAAGACAACAGAGTGGAAAGACCATGAAATGCTATGTCCGCAGCATCCTGACTCATCTGGTGGAGGCTGATGGAAGGGAGAGTGGCGGCACCAGATGAACTCTCACTACTTCTCTGGAGCATCTTTAACCTGCAGCAAGGAAACACATCTATTGAAGGGTCTGAGGAAATCCTGGGTCAGTTCTCCTGGGTGCCCTGTACCAGTCATCACCACCCCACAGCCACCCTCACTGAGGGTCATTCAGTTCCCTCCTCCATCACCCCTGGGCTCTCCATCCTGGATCCCCTACTGTCTTCCTCCTTCTTTCCTATGTCCCAGAGCCCCAGGCCCTGCTGCAGACCTGGGAGATCAGAATAAAGTGGTGATGACTAGCTCTGCTTCCTGACTCAGGGCTGATGGGAGGGTCTGGAGGAGCAGGGAGGAGCCCTATCCAAAGAGGGCCCTGGGTCCTGGTTTTCCAGGCCTTGAGGAGGGTTCCAGACATGCTTTCCCTTTCATTCTAAAACTGAAAATGTAAGAGTGGCATCACACCTGTGGGTGTGACTGTCCCTGCCCCACCTCATCCATCAGGTCAACCCAAATTATCAGGTCAACCCAGATTGGAGCAATAGACTCCATCAACAGCTCAGTCCACCGGCCTCCAGTGGGGATCCTGATCCCGGGGTTCTGGAGGCTGCTGCTGCTTGATTCACTTCGATTTTATGTCTGTGCGTGTGAGCTTGCATGTCTGTAAGTGCACTGTGTGCATGCCTGGGGTCTGTGCAGAAGAAGGGGCTGGATCCCCTGGACCTGGAGCTGTATGGTTGTGATTTCCCTGTGGGTGCTGGAAGCAGAACCTGTGTCTGATACATGAGCAGCAGGTGTTCTTGTCACTGGGCCATCTCTTTATTTATATCTTTTTAATTTTATCTGTGGGGTGGAATCCTCTTCCCTCTACATATTGAGTGGGACTATCATGTTCTTCTGTGTTCCTACCTCCACACCTGCATCATGGGATCCTCGTGATTGGGAGCCTGCTCTGAACACACACTTGCTGTGTTCCCTCCTCACTTCCCACTGCTCTGTGACATGATTCCTGTCCTGTCAAGGCTGAGGATGCACAAGCTATTGCTAGCAGGTGACATCAACTCCAGATCTCCTGCCTTCTTTTTCAGTAAGATCCTAGAGTTGAGGGACAAAAGCAAGATTCCAGGAATTCACTCTTGCTTCCCCTCTTCTCCATCATCTTCCCTTACACCAGTACTGTGCTCGGTACCTGTTATTGCAAATATTGTAGGAGAAATAGGAGAAAGCTCATGAGGATTATCAGCAGGACAGAGATGTTAGGCTTGCTAGCCATGGACGAAGGCTGGTCCACATCTGGAGCAGCAGTTGATGAGGCTGAAATGGAAATGCAGTTGAGTCTTTGTCCAAACCTCAAATCTAAGAAAATCTCACCTTAGCTTCTGGGTTCTCAGGTCATTCAGCATCACACAGCATTCCACCACCACCACCACCACCCCCGTCACTATGCAACCACTGTTTAGGTGGGTCTTAAGTAGGAAGGGAGAGAGGGCATATTCCCCAACCTCAAATGACTCATGGAACTGTGGTAGGGGAATCAGGGTAATGAGACTTCAGTTTTTCCTACTGTCAGGAGAGGAGCTCACCTGTAAAGATGGTGACAGGGAAGAAGAAAGATCAGGTGAGATGAAAAGCAACAGTAGGTTTAGAATGGGGAAAAGAGAGAAAACACAAGGATGCTTGCAGTGGGACAATGGTCTGTACCCTATCAATTGTATTTTAATAAAACGCTGATTGGCCAGTATCCAGGCAGGAAGTATAGGTAGGGCAATGAGAACAGGAGAATTCTGGGAAGAGGAAAGATTCAATCTGCAGTCATCACCCAGCCGCAGAGGAAGCAAGTTAGGAGGGCCTGGCTGATATGAGGTACCAAACCATGTGGCTAGCGCAGACAAGAATAATGGGTTAATGTCTGATATAAGAAAGAGTTAATAAGAAGCCTGAGTTAATAGGCCAACCAATTTATAATTAATGTAGACCTCTGTGTGTTTCTTTGGGACTGAATGACTGTCAGACCGGGTAGGACAGAAAATTTAGTCAACAGATGCTCAGACTGATAGTGAGAACCACAGTGAGTAAAGAACTAATGAGATAGAGAAGGGGAGAAAGGGAATGAATGATGGAAAAAATGACCATAAACCAAAGAACTCATGGTGATTAGAGTATTACACACACACACACATGCACACACACACATACACACACATGCACACACTCACATACACACACATACACACATACACACACATTCACACACATACACACACACATATACACAACACACACACACAATCCCTCGTCACCAGAGAGTTTCCTCCCCTTCTTCCTGGTTACCTATAGACTCCAGCTTTTCTTCCCAGTGTGATTTGAACTTCTCAAGCCAGAACCTGCAGTCCCCCTGTGATGTCTTGTATAAGAATTCTGTTAAATACTTGTTTTCTTTCAACATTGTTTCTATCCAGGTGGATCCAGGATCAAATTCAGTCCACTTTTTAGTGTTCAAGTCAACGTGCAACATTTTCTGTCCGTTGAGGTCAATGTCACAGGATCCTTTGACATGTTCACCTCCTTCACCCCAACAACATATTGTGGCCTGCAGAGTGAAGGGCTCTGTGCCCATTGGAAAGAGATCAGCCTATGCCTTGATGAATCCTGTGCCTTCCCTTCCCATCCTCTGACCTTGCTGTACCCTTCACATCTTAGCCTTGCTCCTTGAACTCCTAGGGACCACCAGTGATTCATTTTTTTCTCCATGAAAATAATGAATATCCCTGACCTGCCTAAAATCCTGTTCTTTCCTTCAGGAGCCATCTGATTGTTTTTCATTTAATTTGTAGAGTGGGATTTGAACCTAGAGCCTCATGCATGCTTGGCAAGCACACTATCACTGAGCTAATCCCCAGCCCTGTGGGGTCATTTGAAACTCACCTCTCATTGCATTATTCTCCAGCTTCATCTGAATGCCCTGTTCTTTGAACAGGTTAACTCCATCTTTCAGAGTGTCAACCTGTTGTTTCCGGGTCTTTGTAGCATCCAGTCTGTTTCCCAGAATATTAACAGCACGGCAGTTGTTGTTACTGTCACAGGAAATAAAAGTATCTTCATTCAGTTGTCCTCGGACTTTGTGCCACCATGGTCCAGACCCTGACTTGCCAACAGTGAAGCTGTAGCAAAGAGAAGCAGCATCTGTGAAGGAAACATGCAGTGAGGTTAGGGATGCGGATCAGGGGCTCAGAGACAGTGTCTTCCAGTGGAACAAATATGCCTTTAAAAAAACAAAGAGAGAAATAAGTAAATAAAATTAAATCACAAACTGCATTTGCACTGTGCTAAAAATTTTAGCCATTCTTTCTTGTTTGAAGATACAGGGGTTAAGGTATGGTCAGCCCCTGCTCTCTACCAGGAAAATTCTCTTATCTGTTATCACATGATCTTGCTAGGGGTAGGCCCTGTCGGTTATGACAGCAAAATTCAGGATGTCTTCTCTGGATCTATTCATTCTGGAGAATTTCCAGAGGCTGCTCATGTAGACTGTGTGGAGACAGGATGGTGCGTGAGGCTGGTGGGGCAGAGTGGAACAGGGTGAGGATGGAACAGAAGTTGCAAGGACACTGTTTTTTACTGATCTGTACTCTCAGATCATAGACTTGAACATCTTTGCTGGTTAACTCTAACTGTCAGTTTGATCCAGCCTAGACTCACCTAGGAAGGGAGTGTATATTGAGGGACTGTTTTGAATGTTAATGATGAAGAAATGCCCAACCACTGTGGGCATTATCATTCCATGGGCAGGTGGTCTCTGGCTGGATAAGAAATCTAGCTATGCAGGAGCTAGAGAATCAGACAGCAAGCAGCATCCTCCATGGTTCCTGCTGTGACTCTCTGGCTGTGAAGTGAGTTCCTTGGTCATAGATAATGCTGTGTGTTATAGCAAGTGAGCCTGCCTCTGAGTACCTTCCCTGACCTCCCTCAGTGACAGACTATGGCTTAGAAATAGGAGTCAAAGAAATCAGTTTCTCCCTTACATTGCTTTGGTCAAGTATTTATCACAGCAACATAATGAAACCAGAACGACATACTCCAGATCCTCTGGACATACTGCAATGCTCCAGGGAAGACTTCCTGGAACTGGTCAGAGGATTAACATGCCCACACTATACTATAAAGAAAATCTAGGCTGGTTAAATCTGATAGTAGAAGAGTGGTATCAAAAATCCCAGAGAAAGGCATGTGCCAGAGTGGATGGAACAGCAAACATTTCCAGGGAAAGCATGCAGGGTCCATGCTGCTCTGTGGATGCTGGAGCATCCCTGTTGAGAAGCACAGAGAAAAGGACCAGGGAGAAGAGCAACAGCATGGCTGGAAGCTCAGAGATGATGATGACTCAAGGTTAGGGTGGAGTTAGGAATGGTATTCCTGAATCCTAATAACACGGTACAAAAAAAAAATCCCATCAGGTGGAGTGGTCAGTGGTCCATTGATGAGTTAGGAGGACCCACCTTGAAGCCTAACTGCTTAAGGGGGTCATGGCTCACAGAACAGAAAAATCCTAAATATAGAAAGATGTCTGGCCAACCCAGATGTGGCTGAATTTTAATAACTAGAGATTAAATAGATGATCAAGAAGCTGAAAGTTGCTGTCCCATGAAAACCCCAACTCCCGTGCCCATTGTTTAAACTGAACCACTGGGGCTAGAGAGGTGGTGCAGTGGTTAAGACCACTCATTGCTCTTGCAGAGGATCCAGGCTTGATTCTCAACAACCACACATGGTGACTCACCGCTGCCTGCAACTCCAGTTTCAGAGGACCCATTGCCCCCTTTATCCTCTAAGGGCACCAGGTACATATGTGGTGCGCATACATACATGAAGTCAAAATATAAATCTATAAAACAATTTAAACCAGACCACCTCAAAGACAGACCCAGATTGCCTTCCTACGGGGACAGATCAGGTTCCAGCAATAGTGACCTTTCAGCCCGGCAGCAAGTGCAGTCATTCTTTCTCCATTGCTACTGCTACTGTCACTCAGGTATCAACCCTGAGATGCTACTGTGAATGTCTAGTGTGGTTATTTGAACGATCCTGTCCTCTATAGAATAGGGTGTTTAATACTCAGTCCCCAGTTGGTGGCAGCTGTTTGGATAGGAGGTAAGCCTTGCTAAATGAAGCATGTTACTGGGGGTGTGGCTTTGAAACCCATTTCTTCATCTCTGGACCTTGCTTGAGGTTTAAGATGTGGGCTCTCTGCTGGGCATGGTGTCAAATGCCTCTTCTCCCAGCGCTTAACAGGCAGGAGCAGGTTGACCTTTATTAGTTTGAGGCCACCCTGTTCTACATAGCGAATTCTAGGACAGTTGGAATTATAATGTGAGATCCTGTCTCGAAAAGCCAAACCAAACCATATCAAACCAAACCAAACTAAAAATATGTGAGTTCTCAGCTCGCTGCTTCAACTACCATGCATGCCTGCTGCCATGCTTCTCTGCTGTGAAATGATGGACTCTTGGCCCTCTGAAAATATAAGGCTCCCTAAACCCTTCCTTCTCTGTGCTTCCTTGGCCATGGCGTTTTATCATGTCAGTAGAAAAGTGACTCATACAGCTATCTGGTCAATAATGATGTCTTTGCAGGTCAGATGGTCTCTGTTATACCTGCTTATCTCTGCTCCTCTGGCTTGAAAGCCGCCAGAGACAATACATCCACAGGGAGCATTGTTGTGGAATAATAGTCTCTACACTATGAAGATGTGTTGTTGTCAAGGTGCCTTCTTGTTGCTTTAATGCAATGCTAAACTTCCATTAGCTAAGCAGGAGGTATGGGTGGGACAGCTAGACACAGAGGACCCTGGGAAGAAGAAACACAGGGTCTCAAAAAGAAGCCAGCACTCAGAGGAAGCAACGTGGGCATTACAGAGCAAAGGCAAAGTCACGAGGCAGAAAGTAAGTTAATAGAAGTGGGTTAATTTAAGTTGTAAGAGCTAGTTAGGACAAGCCTAAGCTATCGGCCAAGCTTTCATAAGTAACAAGAAATCTCGGGGTGGTTATTTAGGACTCTGGCAGGTGGGACAGAAAAATACAACTACAGAGCACGACTAGACCTGACCATAAGGACCTATGACCCAGGTCCCAGGGTTGTCTTAAGCTAATTGATGTTAGAATATCCAGCTCAGTCCCTAGGCAGCATCATTTTCAGGTAGGGAATGCTGAACTAGATGCCAAGTAAAGCCTTTCTCCTCCATGTTGTTGTTGGTCACGGTGTTTTGTCACAGCAACAGAAATGAAACCATGCAGAAACTGGTCCCAGAGAAGTGGGGCTATTTCTGTGACAACCTGAATGTGGTACTTTGGGGAGGAATTGGGGAGGGAGTCTTTGGAATTTTGGGCTGGAAACTTACCGAACATTCTTTCAGAGTTTAATGGGCCATTCCTGTGGACCTTAGAAAATAAGAATTCTGACATTAATGTGGATAGCGGAAGGCCAGTTCCAGAGGTTTCTGGTGGGAGCAAGGGCTTTGCTAAGAATCGGGATGGGGCTATTAGTGTGATGTTTGGGCTAAGAATCGCTGTTGCCCTATCAGGCAAGGGTTGAAGAATAATCTGTAATTAATAGGAGATCAGCACCACTGAGGGACAATAGGTGTAGAGAACAAAGAGCCTTGTGCACACAGACAAATAAGCACTGTAGAAGCCTGGAAACACACAGCTCACCTGTTCAGTGGGATGAGGTGTGGAACTGCTTTTCCTGGAACTTTAGGAATGACGTCATTTTGCGACCTGGCTGATCCTTTGCTGTCTGATGAGACAGGCTCCCAGAATCTATGTTTTACTTAACTTACTCAGGACCTTTCCCCCTAAATCTTGAGCATGCTTTTAGATTATAAAACCTCCTTTTAAGAGTGAGGTCCTTTGTGCTTTACAATAGCCCTAGTGACTTCTGTGTCTCCTTAGGACCAGGCCAATCTCCACACCCACAGGCATTATGTTTACCTCAGTCAAACTCCCTAGAGCCTAGATCTTGGACACTATCTCACAAACATCATACTAATAGGCCCATCTCAATTCTTAGTAAAGTCATTGCTCCCACCAGAAACCTCTGGAACTGGCCTTCTATTATCCACATTAATTTCAAAATTTTTATTTTCCAAGAACCCATAAGAATGGCCCATTGAACTCTGAAAGAATGTTCAGTAAGTTTCCAGTCCACAGTACCTGTTCTTGTGAAAGAGGCCAAATGTACTTTGTAAGGAATCTCAATGTAAACATGTCTTAAATTATGCACTTGGGGCTGAGTTAATTGTTATCTGAATAGTTTTATTAAAAAAACATTGTGCTGTGCTTAAATATGGCTAAAGTAAAATGATCTGGGCCAGACTCTAGAAGTCCTGGTCCAGCACCGGTTAAAAAAAAAAATCAGACTGAGCCGAGCTTCATTCTTGCCTCTTCCTGGATCATCTTTAGCCCGCCTGCTGGAAAGCCTGCAGGGGAATCACCACAAATAGGAAAGTATTTTCCAGGGTCAGCATATAGGAATCTGGATCAGTGGGGCTGGCTGAACTTTTAGGGGATGAGGATGATAGTTCACAGAGAGCACAAAGCCTGGGTAACAGGAGGTCTGCTGACTTCCTAGAGATATCGCTGGGTGTGCCCTTCACATCCAGTCACGGCACTCTGTTTAGTGATTTCTATCTGCCCTCTTGACCTCCCATTCCTCTAGCTCCCCCTCTGCAGTGGCTAAGTTCTGTTACTCTTCGGCTCCTCTACAAGTCCTGGAACTGAGTTGGGTGTGATGGAGAACAAGCCTGGGGACTCAGAAGGAGCCCGCAGAAATGGAGGGCCAGGAGCGGTTCAACAGGGAAGACCAGCTCTCTTAGTCACTGTGGTTCTAAGTCTGTACCACTCCTACCCCCATAGCCCAGTCCGATCCCAGGAACTCACCTGAGTGGAGAGGTGCACATTGACAGCCCCGCAGGAGCCGGAGGAGCAGATGCAATGTCACAGCAAAAGGAATGAGCTTGGGGACTGCAACCCAGATCATGGATCTTTATTCCATTCCCAGCTGATAACAATCATGGTTTGAGCTTTTGAGAGAGAGGAAAGGAAGCCTAAGTAATTCATACAGATGACTGCAGATTTCCCCAGAAACCCGCTTCTTTGTGGAACTCGATGGTTCTTTTGTAGCAAAGGCCAGCAGCAAACAGAGGTTGCGACTATGAACTAACTAGCACAGGTGTCCCCAGGTCCTCCCAGGTTTCAGAGGTCCCTTCCTAGAACTTACCGGCACCTGCAGAAACAGGAGTGGAAGACTAAAGCTGGTGCCGCTGGGGTCACTTATAGCCTGAGAATCAGGTGAGGACACGCAAGTGATGACTGGGCAGGATGTCTCCCCGCCCCGTCTGGCAGAGCTTTTATTTTCCTCCATGGTTGCCAAGACCTTTCTCACCACCCCTCCTCTCCCAAACCTGCAATATTCACTCTCAGAAGAAAGACAAATCTGGCTTGTTTTATTTCTAGTTTCTAAAAATGGCTAGGTCTTCTCCCAGATACTGACCTGTCTGAAATCGACACGGGTACAGACAGTTGTTACCATACTGTAAGCACCGCTCTGCACTTCCGGTGAACTCCGAAGTTTAAGACCTTCAGCAAGTGTGTACGGAGTCCAGAAGTTCCCTTGGGCATCATTCCTTAGGTCCCTGGGCTAGGAACCTGCTGACTATGGTGGGCTGCCTGCGAGCGGCCCCAGGAATCCGCCTATCTCCCTTCACGACCACTTGCTTCCAAGTGCACAGGACCTACCTGGTGGCTTATAACTTAATTTAATTTTTGGAATGTGAGTTCTGGGTACCAAGCTTAGGTCCTCATGCTTGCAAGGCAAACACTTCAATAACTAAGCTGTCCGCACCCCAACTTAGAGCGCCTTCTTAAGATTTCCTCTTCAGTGATTTTTACAACCATAGCGTCCCTCCAGTTATTCATGCATCCACCCAGCTAACAGTTCAATGCCGGTTAAACAACCTCAGGTGAGTGTTTGAGGCAGGTGTGGTGTTGAGTGGGAGTGAAATGACCACACCTATATATGGAATCTGAGAATTCTCAGGGTTTGGTTGGCGGACCTTGTTGTATGATTTTTCTCACCACCATTCAGAGATTTTCAATCCTATCAAGTCACCATGGACAGGAGAGTGTTGCAGCTCTAATTAGCCTAAACTGTCACCTATGATGTCCCAGAAGATGAGACTAAGTCCTAAGTCACCTGCATAAATGAAACCACACCAGGTCACTTGCATACTCTCAACCCCGTACACTCCAGCAGGACAGTTTCACCCTTTGACACCTGAGGATTGAGCAGGGCAAGTTTTTAAAGTGCTACATGCATTTTAACTGCTTACATTTCTGAAAGCCATGTCTGTAGCCCACACTCATTAAAATGACCATTTGGAGGCTGGTGTGAGACTGGCAGGCAGAGGAAAAGCAGGAGTGCCCAGGGACCACCCGGCTCTCATTTGGGATCCTATCTAATGCATCCATGTTCTTGTTCTCCCCGGGACCTGCCTGTTTCACAAGCCTCAGGCTTGGACAGCCCAGTCCTTCTCCCTGGGTGGAGACACTGCTTCCTACTGTTGCCACCACCTTCAGGAGTCCCCCAGAGCTCTGCTGAGGTGAAGCCAGAGTATTGACTTCACCACAGAAAAGAATTTCAGGATGAGCGAGTCTGGAGCAGAATCAGAGTTGATTAAAAGGGATTCAGAACATGAGAGTGAGCAGAAAAGAGGCTCCTTGGAGGGAAGTCAAGACCTGAGGAAATGGGTGTGGTCTTCTGAAAACAAAGTCACGAGTAGGTGCAGGTGATGCCAAGTCTACACTTCACAGGTGACTAAGGGACTTTTTTTTTTTTCAAAAGTGTTCAAGATGTGTTTCCTGGGTTCATTGATGGAATCCAAGCTGGTGAGTGAAAGCCTAGATCAAAGGGAAGGGCAGGGAAAGAGCTTTTTTATTTCTTAATGTAAACAAAGTTTTCGTCTTGCTTGTGAGAGTCCCAGAAACAATCGGGCCATATTGGAAGGTCACATGAGCTTGGGCTCTCAGCTTGGCTCACTGCCAGCCTAACATTTTAATTTGAAAACATCTCTCTATAAAAGAAATATTGTCTCTATGTCAGTAACCTTCACAGGAAGTTGTGATTGTGCTGGGTTCCTGACTCAACTGGAGAGAAGCCCCAAACACATTCTTCTCCCTTCCGGAGACTTTTTAGGGTTTTTTTTTCTCTTTCTCTCTATGCTGTGTCCTCCAGAGCTGTCCCTGCTCAGGGATGAACGCTTCATCTGAATAGTATAATATTTTATAGTTGATTCTCTATCAGAAGTTTCAGTTTTATGAGGTAAGAATATAATTTTTCCATCATTACCTCCAACATAGTGTTCATACTTGTCTAGAGTCTCTCAAATTGTATATGGCACAGTTGTAATATATTTTCATGTTTAATAATATATAGTAATTTATTATATATTAATATATTTTATTTATATATTGTATTATATTAGTATACTAATATACATATTTACACCAAGTGGCATAATATATTACATTTGCTTCTCTCATAAATTTTAGTTTGATGAGGTGAGAAAAAGATTTTTCCATATTTCCCTACAGCATAGTGTTTATATTTCTCCTGAGTCTCTCCAATACATTTTGAAACTAATTCTGGACTATAGTCTCTATGTTTTCTTTAACTTTACCTTTTCTACATTTGAAATCACTTCATCAACACAACTTTCAGATTTAGAAAATGCTCCCTGAGTTTCCACCAACATGTCTGTGTTGTTGTTTATTGTTGCCCTAACCTAGAAGGTCCCAATGACACATAAGCAGGGGTGAGTGCTCATGACATATCAGGTGAGTTTTAGCCAGAATATCAGGCTCCAAAGGATTTTCAGCCTGAATTCTTTCCTCCATTGCAGAAATTTCCTGCTCATCTATTTATTGGAAGCCAGGGTTACCAGAACTTGTCCAAGACACCTGCTAAGATGCTCTATCCACTTGATATAGGATTAAGGTTTTCATTGTGTTTTAAAACCTGATGTTTATTTTTTTCTCAAGTTAAAATATTTCCTAGTTTTACTATGAATTTTCTATTTAACACATAGCTGTATGGAAGCATGTTCTTTGACACTGAGATGTTGGAGCGTTTCTCACATATTTTCCTGCTACTGATTTCATATTTATTACTGTTGTGGTCAGATAGTATTTTCATTTTATTTATAGCATATCTTTTAAACTGTCTACTGTAGTTGGTCGTTTTTATTCTTTGCTCATTGTGGGCCCACCACCCAGCTCCCAAATAAATATATGGAGACATATTCTTTCTTTGGAATGCATGGCCTTAGCTTGACTTATTCCTTCCCAGTTTTTCTTAACTTAAATTATCCCATTTACCTTTTTCCTCTGGACTTTTACCTTCTCTATTCTATATTCCTTTCTTTACTTCTTACTCCATTGCTGCCTGTGTGGTTGTGTGGCTGGCCTCTGGTGTCCTCTCTCCTTTTCTTCCTTCTTTTCTCTCTCATTTATTTTCTTCTCCTGCCAGCCCCATCTATTTCTCTCTCCTTGTTGTCCTAGGGAGGCCACTTGTTCTTTCTCGGCTGCCCAGACATGAAATGATCACACAGAAACTATATTATTTGCAATACTGCTTGGTCTATTAGCTCTAGCTTATTATTGGCTATTTCTCACATCTTAAATTAACCCATTTTTATTAGTCTGTGTATTGCTACGTGGCTGTGGCTTACCGGCAATGTTCTGTCTGGTGTCTGTCTCTGGCGGGGCTACATGGCTTCTCCCTGACTCTGCCTTCTTTCTCCCAGCATTCAGTTTAGTTTTTCCTGCCTCACTCTACTCTGCTCTATCACAGGCCAAGACAGCTTCTTTATTCATTAATCAATAAAAGCAAAACATATGCAGAAGGATCTCCCACACCATCTCCTGACTAGTTACTGACCGTTCAGCTCTTTATGATCAATCAGGTGTTGTAGGCAGTCAAAGTAACTCAGTTTCATGGAGTTAAACAAATGCAACATAAAAGAATCCAACACATCTTTGCATTATTAAACAAATATTCCACAATATAAAAGAATGTAATACATCTTTAACAAATATTCCATAATAGTCTACCCTTTATATTTTTTGAACTCCATTTGGTGGCTCAAAAATGATCTTTCATAGTGGCACACCCTTTAATCCCAGCACTTGGGAGGCAGAGGCAGGTGTATCTCTATGAGTTTAGGAGCAGCCGGCTACACATTGAGTTTTAGGACAGCCAGGGTTCTATAGTGAGTCCCTGGTGCGAATTAAAACAAAAGAACAACAAGAAAACCCAGGGAAAAAAGGCCCTTCTTGGCGGCTGTGACACATGTATCAAAAAAGAACATATATTTTGCTCTTCCAAGATGGAGTGTTCTAGAAAGGCTAGCAAAAATTCTGTTGGGTCTCCTGTACCAATCCTTTTGTCCTTGCTGTTGTGAGCTTTTCTCCACCACTGGGAGAGGAGTCTTGAGGTCCCCAGTGATAATGGCACATTGGCATATTTAAGTTTACCTTTGGTTTGTGCCTCTTGAAGCTTTGTGGCTTCTGGTTTTATGTAGGGTGGCCACCACTATTTTCTGATCTCAGGAATAAGTGAAGTCGTGGCCCTGCCCTTCCTAGAGGAGTCTCTTATTCTTTGAGGCTCAGTTCACCTGTCTGGGTGACCTGTGGATTCAACTATCTTCATAGTTAAGAAAAGTAGGAGATGTGGCTGGATTGACTTTTAATCATTGTTAAAGAAGGGCTGAAGTTTTCTTGTAGCTTTTACATGCTTAGCAGAAGTGTAATGCCTCCAGGAAGTAATGTAGCCCTGTTGGCCCAGACTGGCATTAACCTTATAGAGGTAGACATGCCTCTGCCTCCTGAGTGCTGGGATTAAGCATACCATCACATAGTAGTACTTGCTAAAAGAATTGTGTTTCACTACATTATTTAAAAACAAACAAACAAACCTTTTTTTTGCTGGGCTGTGGTCCCGCACTCCTTTAATTCCAGTACTCGGGAGACAGAGGCAGGCAGATCTCTGTGAGTTCAAGGTCACCCTGGTCTGCAAGAGCTAGTTCCAGGACTAACTCTAAAGCAACACAGAGAAATCCTGTCTCAAAAAACAAACAAATAAAGAAACAAACAGAACCTTTTCTCTTGTTAGTCCTCATAATATTCATGGCCCAGTAATTGGAAACTGAAGTCCCCTAAAACCCTTTCTAAGCAAGGCACCTTGATTTACAAATTACTCTGAAGGAAGTGTCTGTTGTGTTAAGAACCGAGTGTGAGGCTGTATGTCTTAAAAACAATTTGTTGTACAACATAACTTATATTGCAGTCAAACATTAACCTTCTACACGTTTGCACTGATTCTCAACCTGTGGGTCATGAACATTTGGGGATCACATATGAGTTATCCTGCATATCAAATATCTATATTACAATTCATAACAGTAGAAAAATTACAGTTTTGAAGTAACAATGAATCAAATTTTATGGTTGGGGGCCACCACAACATGAAGAACTATATTAAAGGATTGCAGCATCAGGGAGGTTGAGAACCACTGGTCTAGAGCAGAGTGCTGTGTGTAGTGTGCTCATACATCAGGTAGCAGTACTTGATTGTGTTCTCACATTTGAATGTCTGAAGCTCCTAGGTTACTCTGGAGAACCACATGACTTCGAGTGATACTAGAGATGATTAAAACTGATATTTGTAGACACATCCCTGTACTGGCATTTCAATTGTATTTTAATAAACAAAGCTTGCCTAGGGATCGTGAAGTAAAACAGTCGCCCTGATCAGCCTTATAGTCAAGCAGTGGAAACACACACCTTTAATCCCAGAAGCCGTGCTAGTGACCATAGAAATCAGGAGGTACCTATCTTTAATCCCAGTGATGCGCGCCTTTAATCTCAGCCCTAGAAATGATTATAAGACAGGAGGAGACAGTTCACAGACACAGTCTCATTCTGAGATTCCTGGACACAGGATTGCCATTTCGGATTGAGGTCGAGGTAAGAGCTCAATAGCTTAATAGCTGGCTGATTTGTTTTTCGGATCTTCAAGTTGAACTCCAATTTCTCTCTCTGAGTTTTTATTAATTGTGCTTCACATCCCTGCTCTGTTTTCTGCTTTTTTTTTCATTGGTTGGAGACAGAAGTGTTAAACTGTGAAGCCGTTTGGGGGAAAGAAGGCCTTCCTAAGAAAACAGAAGACAGCTTAAAGCATAAACAACCTGTTTGCTGTTGTCACTTTGTACACGAAGGAAGATCTCACTTATTATAAACAAAGAAGGGACTGGAAATCATATAACATGGGTCCTCTAAAGAGCTGACACTTGGGCTTTAATCTGTCTGTGGGGTACCGTCCTATCTGTCTTGATGGAAAAGTCACTTGTTGCTTTCAGTCTTTCCTTTTAAAGCAACACTCTCTTCAGAACAGGGCTGAGGCTGCTTAAAACAGGAAATAAGCAAATTCCTGTGGTTGAGAAAGTGAAACTCAGAAGTTTTAGAGAACTCACCCAGGCTGTAGAAGGAGACCCTGACCAGCTTCAGAGAAGCCCCAGACCTGTCCCTAGGCTGCAAGCTGTGCAGTTTCAGCTGTGCTGTCCCCTGAGTCACAGCCTGTGCTGAGGTGGGCTCTGCAGGGATGCAGCTGCTGTGAATCCATTCCAGCTCCTGTAAGTAACTCCTCACAACACCTCTGTTAGCAACCCCCCAAAAAAACCCGGTGGTTCCCCAAGATGGACCTTTGTGTTGTTGGTACTCTGCTCTCTCATAGGTTCCCTTCCTGGGGTGAGTGTGTGTGTGTGTTAGTGTGTGTGTGTTAGTGTGTGTGTGTGTGTGTATGAGTGTGCATGCTCACGTATCTCCCCAGATCAAGTCTCTGGTACAACACCAGTTTCCATGAGATCCAATTGATTTGTGCGATCATGTCTTAGTTTGATATCAGCAGACAGTGAAACAGTGTGGCAGGATTTGTCTATACAGCTGTTGTCATCTTGGGTGTGTGGATGCTGGCTATGTAACAGATGCTCTGTAGAAGTGCAGGGAAGGACGAACTTTACAAAGATGTGACTGGTCAGGCCTGCAGTCTGGACTGGAGGTGCAGAACACAGGGAATCTGTCTCTTCCACTCCACAGCACCATTAACTGCAGATTCTCAGGGAGTTCTGGAGCCTCATGAGCCCCGCTCTCCCCTCCCCCCAGGGAAGGCTGACAGGCCTGCTCTTGTGCAGGTATCATGCAAGTTCTCAGAGCTGTGGGAGTTAAACAGTTCAACAGTCACCATGGCTGGAAAACAGGGTTCTCTTACATCCTTTCTTGCCTGCTTTAAGAGATTCTCAACTCTTGGGTGTGTCTGGTTTAGTAAATGGTTTTACTCCTATGTCATGCTCTCATCTTCCTGGAAAAACAATTTGGTGACTTGGTTGAGGAACTCTCCATTTAACTTCATGGGCCTCTCTTTCCTCTGTGGCTTGTGGCAGTTGATGGGACAGTTCATGAGCAGCTGAAGATTTCTGTCTGGAAAGGTTTTGCAGTGAGATCCAAAGCTCCAGACTATGAGTCTGAAAGTACTTAACTCTTTACCTTAGGAGAGAAGTATGACAGGCATTGCTTAGGTTGTACCCCAATGTCCCATGACGCCTAAAAATTTAAGGTGGTTTCGAGTGCAGGCAACCCAACCACTTCTGCAACAGACCCATTTCTGGGGTCAGCAGCCTCTCAGTTGCATGTGGCACAGAGGGAAGCGAGGCAGAAAGAGCAGACGGGCAGTCCTGGTTGACTGTGTGAAAACACCTTTGCAGTTGTGTTTGAGATGAGTCCATGGTAAGGGTCCCTCTAAGGGCCATGACAGGAGTGCATGCAAGTGATGCGTTCAGAAGCTTGTTACATTCAGTTCTCATTGCCTGAGCAGAAGACAGTATATTGAGCTGGTAACCAGACTGTCAAAATGTCCATGTTGGGGGCTGGGAGAATGGCTCAGTGGATAAGGCCCTTGCTATGGAAAAATGAAGACCAGAATTCACATCCCCCATACCCAGTGGGACAACTGTTCCATGTCCTCAGCAGACTAACCCTACCAATAACCAGAGTGAGACCCCAGTCTGCTCCTTACCTCCTTGGGGACAAGACTTTCTCTTCACATTCTTATAGATGCAAATGGAAATAATGACAGACGGAAGATGACAGGGATGACTTCTGCTGAGACCGCATATTCTTTGTTATTGGGGAATGGCCTGGTAGATGGAAGCTGGGAGGAAGATGTACCCTTTGTGGTATCTGTGGCCCTTGACATTTGTCTTTTAAAAAAATCAGGAAAATTCTGGATAAAGCTAAAAACACACCTCCATCAACACCTTTTCTCTCTAGGCATCCTGAGGGCCTCATGTCACTGCTCATATTTCCTACTTTAGAGAGAGGAGTAGATCTGTGTGGATGATGTCCTTGCAGAGTTTATGTCATTAAAAAAGAAAACAAAGGTCTGTGGAACCATCATACAATGTGACATATCTACTTTGGTTAGGACTTTCTGGATGGTGGCTCAGTTGGTGGTGTTTAATTGTGCCACAGAAAGGTAGTGAAGTCTCTCAAAGTGATGTGGAGCTGGTGGAAGGGCAGCTATAAGTGAGGGAGAAAAGGCTGGAGGTTTACAATGATGCATGTAGACGTGGGGCCCATTAGCAGGCCATGTAGTGTCTAGACTGTGGGATAGTAGGGAATGAGAAACATTGGGAGGTGAGATGAGATAGAGGAATTCTTGTGGTCATCACTGGATCTCAGACAGGAAGACCACCAGGAAATGACCCACCCAGTCTATTAAATGTGATGGAGTTGGTCCCTGATAATCTAGGTAATACCTACTAGGCTTTTCCTTGTGGTGCTTTAAGAGTTCCTTGAGCCAGTGCCCAGAGTCTGCTGTGGAGATTGTCTTGAGATCTTTTATGAACTGTTCATCATTTGTAGTACCTCCGGCTTCAAGATTAATTGGTGTCCAGCTCATATTTAGTGTGTTCAAGAGGAAAGTGTACCTTCCACTGATGTTAAATCTCCAGGAGGCAACAACAATTTGTCCGTGTTCATACTGAGAAAGCATGGTGGCCTGTAAAGTGGGCTGACCAGAAAACCACATACAAAACCATCATTCTTCACTTTCATAGATCCATCACTTTTCCAAAGATGAAGACTTTCCCCCTGGCTTATGTATCATTGTCCTTTCCACATGACTTGCTCTTTGTACCACATGCTTCCAAGGTTGGAGCAAGGTTGGACGCTCAGCTATTTCACACAGACACTCTCACCATCTCATTCCCACATGTGTTCTGCCCTTCCTCTCTCTTGCCACCTGTCTCTGCCTCAGTACTCAATCCCACACTTACCACTGGTCTTGGTCATCCCTTGTATGGAGTTAACCAACATCTTCCTGAGCTCTTGCCCCAAGTGTTCCAGCCCTTGGATCAAATCTGTCCATACAGGAGTGGCCTTTGCTTCCTTCCCCAGGTCTCCTAAAGGTGTGACTTTGTTGTCATTATCATACTGCAGGAAAGGCTCTCCGTCCACTGAGCACCGCCCTTCACACCCGGGCTGTCCAGGTGTGGTACGAGCCTTGCCAATGACATCACAAGTAACAGAGTGTGTATCTGTGAGAGAAACAAGGAGGTGAGGTGCAAAGAGGGAGCAGTAAGTGACATGATTCATGGTTCTGTGATACTAATGACACCCAGAATCCCTATGAAGGGCAAAAGGGCAGGAATAGAAGCCTCTACTCAAGATGTCCACTGGTTTCTGGGTCCTTACTTTTATTACATCATTGACTGTCTGACGGTGGTAGGACCCTGAGATGCACACAGTGTCACCAGGAACACTTATCTCACAAGAACTTTGGAGGACTTTAATGAAGTGTTGAGGAATAAAATCTGTCAGTATCTGTTCCTGGGACTGAAAATCTACTGACCACACAGAGAAAGGAGGCATCATAGAACATGTGGTAAATTCAACATGGAGCCTGGAGTTCAGGAAAGGCCTCCTGGACCATGCTGCAACTTGTCATGGGAGGGGAGCTGCCACCTGTGAGCACAGTACTCACCGTGTTCCCACTAGGCCACTTCACACAGCAATGTTGGACATCTGATCTCAAATTCTCTCCCATTAAACCATATCCCTAAGTCATTCTTGAGAAGAGATCTCTTTTTGTGACCTTCTCTAAGCCCTGATCTCTCCCCGTCCTCAGGCAGTTGTTTCCCAGCGCACTTATGGCCCCTGGTCTCCCAGACTTTCCCTATCAGCAACAGAGACACCTTACCCTAGAGCTGTTCTGTTCAGCAGAATGTAAGAAAAATCCAGTTAGAAGTTTGATAAAAGGAAACCGTTTTGTTAAAGCAGGAATAGGGATTTATGAAGGTGATTGAAAGAAAGCATCCCTGATGTAATAACGTCCAAATACACACTAATAATAATAATAATAATAATAATAATAATAATAATAATAATAATAATAATAATAATATAAATGTCTTAGAAGGAAGTATTTAAACTCACACTTCCAGATCTGTGAAAAAAAATCATTTTTATATTTTCTTACAACTGTGTCACAGCAGTATTGATTAAACAAGGTCTCTAAAAAGCCTTGGTTTTCACCAAGCAGGCTAGACAGGCTTGACACTGACTCCAGGGTTCTCCTGCTTCTTATTACTGACAGGAAAACCACACAGCACCACACCTGGCTCTATTACAGGGTCGCTAGGGATCAAACCCACATCTTCACGGTTTTGAAGCAGACCTTCTACCAGTCAGATCTTTCCCCATGTTTTGGACAGTCTAACTTTCAGTAGTCAGCAAACAGCCTGATTTTCTGGAGACAATGCCCATGTGCTCCAGGAGTGGCTTGCAGAGTCTGGTCCATACTGCATGAAACAGAAAGTCCAGAACTTTTGAAGTGGGAAGGGAAGGGTGTGTGTAAAGACTCAGAAAAGTACATGTAAGTATCACACATGTCAAAGGATATGTGATTTGAAATACGTCCACTTTGTTCCATAGAGAAGCATGAATAACTCTTGCTTGCCAAGCATGGAGATGATGCCCAGGGAGAAGGGAACAGGCCTTGGCAGATGCCCAGGAATGGAAACTTCACAAGGTCAGGGCTGTGGAGGTTTGATTAAGAATGTCCCCCATAGGCTCATATATTTGAATGCTTGGTCATCAGGGATTGGCACTTCCTAAGAGGGATTAGGAGTGTGGCCTAGTTTGAGCAGGTGTGACCTTATTGGAAGAAGTGTGTCACCAGGGCTGGGCTTTGAGGTTTAAAAAGCCCATTCCAAGCCCAGAGTCTCTTTCTTCTTGCTGCCTTTGGATCTGGATGTAGAACTCTTTAGCTACCATATCTCCCTGGGTACCACCATGCTCCTCACCATGAGGATAATGGACTAACCTCTGAAACTCTAAGCAAGCCCCAATTAAATGCTTTCTTTTCTGAGAGTTGCCATGGTAATAGTGTCTCTTCACAGCAATAAAACTCTGAGCAAGTCCATCTTTCTTACACAAGTTGCTTTTGGAAGAATGTTTTATCACAGACAAAGAATGAGACTAGAACAACATAGTCAAGATCGATCCCCTGGACGCACTGCAGTGCTTCAGGGATGTCTTCCTTGAACTAGTCAGAGGATAGCCCACAGCACAGGACACAGAAAATCTAGGTTGGTTAAATCTGTCAGTAGAAGAGTGAGGATCAAAAATCTCAGAGAAGTGCATGTGCCAGAGTGGATGGAACAGCAAACATTTCCAGGGGAAGTGTGCAGAATCCATGCTGTCTGTGGATGCTGGAGCATCCCAGGTAGAAGGGCACCAGCATTGCTAAGCTCAGGGATGATGATGTTGTATCAAGGCTGTGGTTGGTGTTAGGAAACCGTATTCCTAAAACCCAGCAACATGGTACAGAAAAACCCCATAGGGTCGAATGGTCAGGAGAAAGTAGCATCAAAGGCAGTAGTCCATTGATGAGAAAAAGGGACCCACCTTAAAGTATAAGAGGAACATGACTAACAGAACACCAAAATCCTAAATACATAATAATGGTTAGCCAACCCAGATGTGGCTGGGCTTTAATAATTAAAGACCAGCTGTGTGGTGGTGGCTCACGCCTTTAATTCCAGCACTCAGTGAGGCTGAGGCAGGCAGATCTCTGTGAGTTTGGGGCCATTCTTGTCTACAAGGACAGTCAGAGGTAAATAGAGAAACCCTGTGTCAAAAAAAAAAAAAACAAAAACAAAACAAAACAAAAACCCAAAACAAGCAAAGCAAAAGAAGACAAAACAGATGAGCAAGAAGCTGAAAGCTGCAGTCCCTTGAAAACCCAGACACCTGTGCCCACTGTTTAAACTGAACCACTAGGGAAGTGGTTAAGGGCACTTGTTGTTCTTGTAGCTGATACAGGTTTGATTCTCAGCAGCCACACACAGTGACTCACCACTGCCTGTAACTCGAGTTCCAGGGTATCAGATGTCCTCTTTGACCTCTGACGGCACAAGGCACATATGTGGTGCAGATACATACGTGCAGTTAAAACAAAATAAATCTGAAAAAAAATTAAAACTTTTAAAACTGAACCACCTCAAAGACAGCCCCAGATTGCCTTCCCAGGAGGAAGAATCAAATCCCAACAAGATCCCATTCAGCCCAGCAGCAAGTGCAGTCATTCTTTCTGCTTCATTACTGCCCTGTCACCCAGGGATGAACCCCCAGATGCTCCTGTGAGTGTCTGTTGTGGTTGTTTGAATGAGCCTGTCCTCTATAAAGTAGGATGTTTGAATACGTGGTCCCCAGTTGGTGGCAGCTATTTGGATAGGTTCAGGAGGTGTGGCCTGGCTGAAGGAAGCATGTCACTGGGGGTGTGGCTTTGAAACCCATTCCCATTTCTTCATCTTTGGACCTTGCTTGAGGTTTAAGATGTGTGTTCTCAGCTAGGCCTGGTATCACATAGCTCTCATCTTGAGAGGCAGAGTAAGGCAGAACTTTATGAATTTGTGTCCATCCTGTTCTCCATGGTTAGTTCTAGGACATCCAGAACTATATAGGGAGACCTTATTTCAAAAACCCAAACAAGTTGGGCGGTAGTGGCACATGCCTTTAACCCCAGCACTCAGGAGACAGAGGCAGGAGGATTTCTGTGAGTTTGAGGCCAGCATTGTCTACAGAGCAAGTTCCAAGACAACCAAGAGGTGGGCTACACACAGAAAAAAAAAAAAAACACACACACAAAACCCAAACGAAACTGTGGGCTCTCAGCTTGCTGTTCCAGTCGCCATGCACACACGCTGCTATGTTTCTCTGCTGTGAAGCAGCGAAGACCCCAGACAGCTCAGTAGAAGGAAAAGGCACAGAACTAGGGAAAGATTGCGTCCAGTGGCTGCAGCCTTTGCCATGGTTCCTTTCTGAGGCCCAGCTACTGACAGGTATGACTGGAGCTACAGAGAAAATTGGGAAGTCCTCAGTACTGCTTTGCAGAGGACCCCCGCGCAGAGATTCGAGGGGTGTCTGGGGGTAGAGATGACTCAGAGGGTGAGAGCACCAGCTGCTCTTTGGGGACCCAGGCTGGATCCCCAGCACTCACACAGCAGCTCACAGCCTGGAGAACTGAGGTTCAGGGGACTCCATGCAGGCTTCTGACCTCCATGGGCACTGCACACACATGGGCCAGAGAAACACACACAGATTTTACACATGAGATTAAAATGATTTTTCTCCCTGTTTTAGAAGAGACTTTTACATAGGAAAAGTCCAGATCCCTGGTAGAGAATTCTTGAATTTCTTGTTACTTTTTCCAATGTGTTCTTCCTGGTGAGCTGTGTGTTTGTGAAGGTGTGTGTCTGTGGTGTGTACTTACAGGACAGAGATTAACCTCGGTGTGGAGCCGCAGGTTCCATCCCTTCCTTTAGGACACAGGTCTCTCACTGGCCTCAGCTCGCTGAGTTGGCTATGGTCCTGGCCAGTGAGTCCCAGAAACCCCAGCTCTCCCCAGATCTGTAGCTGAAATGTCCTTGAACCCATTCTGGAGCCATTTCCCAAGAGGTGTCTTTTCCCTTAGGAGTTCCTTGTTGGTGACTTAGAAATCATTTCACACATCTGTCCACCACTGTCACATCAGCCCATGCATCTGTCCACCACTGTCACATCAGCCCATGCATCTCTTCACCACTGTCACATCAGCCCATGCATCTCTCCATCACTGTCACATCAGGGCCATACATCTGCCCATCGCTGTCACATCAGCCCATGCATCTGTCCACCACTGTCACATCAGCCCATGCATCTGTCCACCACTGTCACATCAGGTCCTTGGAAGGGAATTTGTGAATCTGCTGTCACCAGTTATTTATTTAATTATTTATTTTGCTTGGTGTGTTTTTGAGGGTGTATTGTATGTTAGTGACTAAGGGTTTTTTATTTGTTTGTTTTTCAAGACAGGGTTTGTCTGTGTAGCTTTGGTGCCTGTCCTGGATCTCAGTCAGTAGACCTGGCTAGCTGAACTCACTAAGATCTGCCTGTTTCTGCCTTCCAAGTCCTGAGATTAAAGGCGTGTGCCACCATCGCCCAAACAGGAAGACTGTTTACATAATAAAGGCAATATACAGCAAGCCAACAGCCAACATCAAGCTACATGGAGAGAAACTCCCAACGATTCCACTGAATCAGAAACAAGACAAGGTTGTCCATTCTCTATATATCTCTTCAACATAGTTCTTGATGTCCTAGCTAGAGCAATAAGACACCAAAAGGAGGTCAAGGGGGATACAAATTGCAAAAGAAGTCAAATTCTCACTGATGATATGATAGTTTACATAAACGATCCCAATAATTCTACTAAGGAACTTCTGTGACTCATAAACACTTTCAGTAATGTAGCAGGATATAAGATTAACTCAAAAAAATCAGTAGCCCTCCTGTACACAGATGATAAAAGGGCTGGGGAAGAAATCAGAGAATCAACACCCTTCACAATAGCCACAAATAGCATAAAATATCTCGGAGTAACTCTAACCAAACAAGTGAAAGACTTGCATGCCAAGAACTTTAAATCTTTAAAGAAAGAAATTGAAGAAGACACAAGAAAGTGGAAAGACCTCCCATGCTCTTGGGTAGGCAGAATTAACATAGTAAAAATGGCAATCTTACCAAAAGTAATCTAGAGATTCAATGGAATGCCTATCAAAATTCCAGCAAAATTCTTCACAGACCTTGATAGAACAGTTCTCAACTTCATATGGAAAAACAAAAACCCAGGATAGCCAAAACAATCCTGTACAATAACAGAACATCTGGAGGCATCACATTCTCTGACTTCAAACTCTACTACAGAGCTACAGTACTGAAAACAGCCTGGTATTGGCATAAGAACAGACAGGAGGGCCAATAGAACTGAACAGAAGACCCGGATATTAATCCACACTCATTCAAACACCTGATTTTGAACAAAGAAGCAAAAAATATCAAATGGAAAAAAGAAATCATATTTAACAAATGGTGCTGGCATAACTGGATATCAACATGTAGAAGAATGAAAATAGAGCTATATCTATCACCATGCAAAAAACTTAAGTCCAAATGGATCAAAGACCTCAACATAAAGCCAGCCACACTGAACCCTATAGAAGAGAAAGTGAGAAATAATCTTGAACATATTGGCACAGAAGACCACTTCCCCAGCAGCACAGATACTGTGAGAAACAATTAATAAATGGGACCTCCTGAAACGGAAAATCTTCTGTAAAGCAAAGGACATGGTCAACAAGACAAAACGACAGCCTACAGAATGGGAAAAGATCTTCACTAACCCCACATCAGACAGAGGTCTGATCTCCAAAATATACAAAGAACTCAAGAAATTGGTCATCAAAAGAACAAATAATCCAATAAAAAAATAAAAAAAACAGACCTAAACAGAGAACACTCAACAGAGGAATCTAAAATGGCTGAAAGACACTTAAGGAAATGTTCAAAATCCTTAGTCATCAGAGAAATGCAAATCAAAACAACTCTGAGATTCCATCTGACACCTGTAAGAATGGCCAAGATCAAAAACACTGATGACTTCGTATGCTGGAGAGGCTGTGGAGAAAAGGGAACACTTCTGCATTGTTGGTGGGAATGCAAGCTGGTACAACCCCTATGGATGTCAGTGTGGCTATTTCTCAGAAAATTAGGAAACAACCTTCCTCAAGACCCAGTAATGCCACTTTTAAGTATATATCCAAAGGATGATCAATCGTGCCACAAGGACATGTGCTCAACTATGTTTATAGCAGCTTTGTTTGTAATAGCCAGAACCTGGAAACAACCTAAATGCCCCTTGACTGAAGAATGGATAAGGAAAATGTGGTACATTTACACAATAGAGTACTACACAGCAGAAAAAATAATGACAGCTTGAATTTTGCAGGAAAATGGATGGAGCTAGAAAACATTATTTTGAGTGAGGTAGCATAGACACAGAAAGACAATTATCACATGTACTCACTCATAGGTGGTTTTTAAACATAAAGCAAAGAAAACCAGCCTACAAACCACAATACCAGAGAACTTAGACAACAATGCGGACACTAAGAGAAACTTACATAGATCTAATCTACATGGGAAGTAGAAAAAGACAAGATCTCTTGAGTAAATTGGGGACCTTGGTTGAGGATTGAAGAGGGGGCAGGAAAAGCAGGGAGGGGAGCAGAGAAAAATGGAGGGCTCAATAAAAATAAAAAAAGAATGTTGTCTTAGTTGGTTTATACCATGTGGTTCTCTTAAGATGATGGTGAAATTATGTAGCATGTATTTTTTTTAACTTTAGTGAAGATGGCTCTCAGCCACATGATCTTTTTATCCTGATGAAGCATCAGCTAAGATCAAGACAAACCATGTGACTTTTATTTAAAAAAATACATTTTATATGTAGCAGACCTAATTTTTAAAATAAGAGCTGAGTCATTTTATATATATATATATATATATATATATATATATATAAAATGCTCTAAGTAAATAAGTCACCACAAGCTGAATTTGTGCCCAATTATAACGCTTTGGGCACTTGGGCTACTGGCAACTTTAGGGTAGGAGCTGCCACAGCTTCCAAAAATGTGGAACTGGACTTTTTTGGCAACTTTTCTTTGTTGGAGATTATCTGAGAGGGAGGGGGTTGGAGAGAGAGGAATGGGGCTTTCCTCTGGAGATTCCAGTCAAACACCCACTATGAGGAAAAAAGAAAAAAAATATTTACCATAAAAGGACCTTTAACACTGAGTTATTTCTGCTATGAAGAAAAACAAAATCTTTTAAAAAAAAATCAAGGAAACAGACAAAAAATTAAGTCCTGAGGTGAACCACAATTAATCAAAACTCAGAGAGAGTAATTGGTGTTTAACCTAAAGATCTGTAAAGCATAGCATTCAGCTCTTAATAATGAAACATGATTAATAAAGCCCAGAGAGAGAAACTGACATTCAACCTGAAGATCCAAAAAGCAAAGAAGCCAGTCTGTTGCAAGGAGCTGCTTGTTCATCCCTGCTGCCCAGAACCGAAAAAATCATACTGCAACTATTTTATTTAAAAACACTGCTTGGCCCATTAGCTCTAGCTTCTTATTGGGTAATCTCTTATATATTAATTTAACCCATTTTTATTAATCTGTGTATTGCCACGTGACAGTGGCTTACCAGCTAATGTTTCCAGCATCTGTCTCAGGGGAATCCATGGCTTCTCTCTGACTCCACCCTTCTTTCTCCCAGCATTCAGTTTACTTTTCCCCACTTACCTAAGTTCTGCCCTGCTATAGATCCAAAGCAGTTTCTTTATTCATTAATGGTAATCACAGCATACAGAGGGAAATCCCATATCACCAGTCACCAGCTGTTGCCTCAACCTCAGTCTGAAAATGCCAATCCTGCCTTCAGGAATCTCAGAACGAGACTGTGTCTAACAGCTATCTCCTCCCATTTTATAATCTTCTCTAGGGCTGGGATTAAAGGCATGCACCAGTGGGATTGAAGGATGCCATGCCTGGTTTTTATGGCAACTAGTGTGGCTATCAGAATTAAAGTATGTCACCACTGCCTGGTCTGTAAGGCTGATCAGTGGGGCTGTTTTACTCTCTGATCTTCAGGCAAGCTTTATTTACTAAAATACAAATGAAATGCCACTACATTGAGGCAGTCAAACTAGCTCTTGCTGCAGTGTTGGAGTTCCACATGTAATTTCTGGGAACTCACTCTGCTATGTCTGAAGAGACAAGAATGAAACTCGACTCTATCAATTTTATTGTAACTGCTGCTGGACCAGGACTTCTAGAGTCTGCCCTAGATCATTTTACACAGCACAATTTTTGACAGAGAGGAAGTTTCTGAACTGCAGAAAGATGACTCATGAGAGCCCCAGTATAACTCTGTAACCAATGTGAAGCCTGAGCAGTCAAAGGAGTCTCCTTTGGCTATATGCCGAGACCTGCCGAGATGTGTGGCAGAAAAAGTCTGTTTTTTATAAATCTCCTGAGACGTTCAAAGCAATACATTGCTGTACTGCAGCTTGTAAAATGATTGACAAGGATTTTATCCCCCTTTTCATGGGCTATGCATATAAGTTGATGTTCTGAATATTTTGTTCCTTGAGATCTCAACAAAGATCTCAATAACTGTACAAAATGCTTTGTCTCAAAGGACTGAGAAGGCCCATGTTATTAGCTCCCTCACTTACAGTCTCGACTCCTTGGGTGAGAGGACCGAGTTTCCTAAACCCCTGATTTCCATTTAAAGAAAACTTTTCTTATCTTCTCTGAGGGTCCCACATCCCATGTTGCAGCAGCAGCTGTGGTGATTTCCCTGCAGGCTTCACAGCAGGCGCAGGGGAAAGGATCCATGAAGAGACAAGAATGAAACTCAACTCTATCAATTTTATTGTAACTGCTGCTGGACCAGGATTTCTAGAGTCTGCCCCAGATCATTTTACTTTAGCCATATCTAAGCACAGCACAATTTTTGAAAAAAAAAAGTATTCAGAAAACAGCTAACTCAGTCCCAAGGGAGCAACAATTTAAGACATCTTTGCTTTGAGATGCCTTACAAAGTCCATCTGGCTTCTTTCGCAAGAATGGGTACTGTTGACACAGAGATAGTGCCCAAGATTTATAGTCTGAAGGGAATGACTGAGGTAAACATAGTGCCTATGGGTGTCAGGATTGCCCTGGCCCTAAGATAACATAGAGTCACTTAGGCTGCTGTAAAGCATGTGTGACATCATTCACAAGAGTGGGTTTTACAGTCTAAAAGCAATGCTCAAGATTTAGGGAAGTGTTTCATGGGAGTGGGCTGCTTGTTCTTCCTGGCCACCCAGCTAGCTTACACCTGAAGTAATCACACAGAAACTGTATTAATTAAATCACTGCTTGGCTCTATTAGCTCTAACTTCGTATTGGCTAACTCTTACATATTAATTTAACCCATCTCCATTAATCTGTGCATCACCATGAGGTCGTGGCCTACCAGCAAAGTGTCAGCACATCTATCTTCAGTGGCGGCTCCATAGTGTCCATCTGACTCTGCCCTTCTTTCTCCCAGCATTCAGTTCTGTCTTCCCTGCCTACCTATGTTCTGCTCTATCAACAGGCCAAAGCAGTTTCTTTATTCATTAATGGTAATCACAGCACACAGGGGGTACTCCCACATCAGGGAAGAAGGTCTTAGATAAGTAAAGACATAAATTCTGGGAGATAAGGTAGAACCTCTCTCATCTGAGAGCAAAGAATCACTAGGTTGTTAAAGGGCTTCTTTCCTAGATCCCAGGTAGAGCAGCTTCACACCTCATTCCTTTGAAGAGGTAAAGTGTATGTCTAACTTTCCTGCTTCTCCAGGGCTTCTTTATGTGCACAAGGCTTTTTGTTCTCTACAAAAACATCACCATTGAAAAGCTATTTGCTTAAATAACAAAGATTTATGCTCAGCCAAGATAACGCCCCTGTGGCTTCTTCTGAGTTTGTCAAGGTACTCACCACTTAAAAACCTGAGTCTTAACTGAGTCAAAACTTATTTAAAAATTGATTTTTGGTCCATCTCCAAGTACTGTAATTACATCATTTCTACCCTCCCTCTGTCCTGTAATAGACGCCAGCTTCCTGCTGGTGACATTCATGAAAATTTCAGCATCAGGCTGTGACCTCAGGCTGTTCGGGTTTTCTCTGTCACACCCATCCATCCCCTTTTGGTCTAAGAGGTTTTGTGGTTACATCAGCAACCAGGAGTGGCCCTGGAAAGCTCAAGTCTTCTCCTTAGAGGCCGTGTCACATGGGCAGAAGCTGAGCAGCCTGGGCTCTGTGGCTCTGGTGTCCCCAGGCCTCCCATTCCATGTGGTCCCTTCCCCACACAAAGTGACTGCTGCCTAGAAGACCCAACGCAGCTGAAGCATGGTAGAAATTCAAGGAATAAAGTCAGTGATTTTGGCCTGTACAACAGTCACTTACCTGCAGCCAGAGAGGAAGTATCAGGGACTATTTGAGGAGTTTCTTCACATCCTCTCAATCCCTGTCCAAGTCCCCAAGCTTTGCTGGTCTTGCCTTCCACTCTCTCCCACCAGCACCCCTCTCCCCGCACTCTGTCCTGTCTAGGACTGCACACAGATTCTTTCCTTCTGCCCCAGCTTTAGGGCCCTCTCTGCTCTGCTGGCAGCCCTCACCCTCTCACTGGCTGCTCCCCTCCTTTACCCCTTTATCTTGACCCTGCAACCCCTATCCCCCAATGCCTTATTCTCTCCCCCAAGCCATCCTCATCCCCTCTTGGCCTTTGGTGTGGTGTGGTACTGCCTACTGTCCTATTCTTTACCATACCCTCATCCCTGTCTTCAATTTCTCTGTACCCTTGTGGTCCTTACCTTCTTAGCTCTCTCCTCCCTCTCAAACCTCAGCCCCACCACAGCTCACACTGCCTTAGTCTCTTCCTCCCATCCCTCCTTCCCTTGCTACACTCTGTAACCTAACCACAACAACACCCTTGTTCCCACTATGCTCTTGTCACCTCTGGTCTGGCTCACCATGCCTTCAGTCTAAGCCTTGTTCACCCTCACACATCTCTGCCTGGATTCCAACCACAGTCCTCACCCATCCTCTACATTGACCCATCCCAGCAGCCTCCCCTCCCTTTGGCCCTCCTCATTTTCTTCTTCATTTCCCTCCCCTTTCCTGTTGCTTCACTGCCTCCACTCCACACCTTCCTCCCAACTCCTCCTCCTATCACCCCTTTCCAGGTCCTCTTGGAAGTCATGGCTGCTCTTCTCCCATCCAAAATCCTTCTCAATATATTCCTTTCCATATTCCCTCTTACTTCCTTCAGTTGTCTCTCACCCAACTACCCTGTCCCTCTGTAACCTATCTGGCAGAAAATGTGGATATTCTTGCCTTTAATCCCAACACTGAAGAAACAGAAGCAGAATTATATCTATGATTTTAAGGGCAGCCTGGTCTACAAATTCAGTTTCAGGATGTCCAGGGTTACACTGGGAGAGAGGTGCTGGTGGGAGAGACTGGAAGGCAAGACCAGCAAAGCTTGGGGACTTGGACAGGGACTGCGAGGATGTTACAACAACCCAAAGCAATAAACTAAAGAAAAATAAACACAAAAATGAAGCAAAAATTAAAGAATGAAATAAAGAAAAGCAGATAGACTAAAGATGGCTTGTGTTGAAAAGACTGGACCCCAAGGAGACCAGAATTTCTCTAGAAATCCCATGCTGAAGTGCTGTGGGACAATGGTCTTGTACTTTGTAAAGATTTGGCACTTGTACTGGTTTAATAAAATGCTGATTGGCCAGTAGCCAAGCAGGAAGTATAGGTGGGGAGGCCAGAACAGGAGAATTCTGGGAAGAGGAAAGGCTCAGTCTACAGGTGTCACCCAGACACAGAGGACACAAGATGAAAATGCCTCACTGATAAAAGGTACCAAGCCAAGCCATGTGGCTAACACAGACAAGAATTATAGGTTAATGTAAGATATAAGAATTAGTTAATAAGAAACCCTAAGCTAATAGGCCAACCAGTTTATAATTAATGTAGATCTCTGTGTGTTTCTCTGGAACTGAATGGCTGTGGGATAGGACAGAAACCCCCCACTAACACTGGAGGAAGGAGAAGGCTGCAGGCAGAGGGGCAACTTATGTCCTGGAAAGAGATGTCAAACACTTCTAGTGACCTGTCAGGCCACTTTTTGGACTGAGGGTGGGACTGGGAATAGGCCACAGGTGTGCAGGACCACAGCTTGACTGAATGACTTAGATGTACAAATCTTTGGCTTTCTATCTGAACCATATCTTACTGCAGGACACCAGGACAGACTAAGGCATTCGCTTCATCTCTTTGTCCCTCCTCCCAGTGTGTGCATGATTGACAAGTTGATTTTATTTACATGTTCCCATCCAAGAGATTGACATCACTACCATAAAAGACAGGTTTAAGGGGAATCCACTGTCCTCACAGAACACATCATTCTTGGTTGGACTTTCTTAGTCCCTAGAGTTGGATAATGTCCCTGTTTTCATTTCCAATATCACCTTGGCAGTAAGAGAAGCTTTCAAAATTAAGTATTGTCCCTATAAAGCCTGATTCACTCAATTTTCAGGAAATATAGAAAAAGGATTAATGTCATTGTTCATTTTTGAGATTGCATTTTAATTAAAATATATCCCCTTCCCTTTCCTTCCTCAAAACCTTCCCATATACCCTTACTTGCTCTTTTCTCAAATTCATGGTCTCTTTTCCATCAATTGCTATTGTACGCATATATGTAATTGTATATATCCCCAAATAGAACCAATGAGTCTGTATAATGTTATGTGTATATATGTTTCAGGACTAACATTTGGCACTGGACAACCAGTTGGTGTGCTCTTCTCTAGGGAGAGCTGCCTCCCCTTCTCCCATATTTACTCATTTGCCTGTAGGAATCTGTGTAGGGTTGAGTCATCCTGGGCTCCTCCTACCCCAACAGTTGGTATGGTCATTGCTCTCCTCCTTGTTCAGGTCATATTAGCTCACAGTGTGGTTGGTGAGACTTCACTGTAGTGGCTTCTGATATTACTCACAGCAAAGTCCCTGGTCCTCTGGCTCTTACAATCTTGCCAGTCCCCAGTCTGCAATATTCTCTCAGCGTATGGTGTGGAAGAGGTGTTTAGATGTCATCACTGGGACTGAACTCCACAGCACTGCATATTGATTGGTTGTGGTTTTCTGTAGTAGTCTCTGTCCTAAAGAGAAGTTTTCTTGATGGGTAGTGAATCTTACACTTCATTTGCAATGCCTTGTGTTTCATTCCCATCAACCACAGAGAAACTTTTGACGTCTAGATTGAACACTTAATAGGGGAGCTATTTGGGAGAAAGTAGAGGTTCAGAAAAGAATTGAGAAGAATTTCCCATGTACTCTGTGAAGGTTCACTCTGTCAACCTGACACAATCTTGAACTGGACTGTAAATATGATTGAATTAAAATTAGATGCCAAGTAAAGCCTTTCTCCTTCAAGTTGCTTTTGGTTGTGGTGTTTTGTTACAGCAAGAGAAACGAAACCAGGCAGAAACTGGTCCCAGAGAAGTGGGCTACTTTTGTGGTAACCTGATTGTGTTGCTTTGGGAGGGGAGGACTTTGGAATTTGGGGCTGGAAACACTATTGAATACACTCTCAGTGTTTAATGGGCCATTATCGTGGGTCCTTGGAAAATAAGAATTCTGACATTAACGTGGATAGTAGAGGGCCAGTTCCAGAGGTTTCTGGGTGGGGTGAGCAAGAGCTGTATTAAAAATTGGGATGAGGTTATTAGTGTAATATTTGGTCTAAAAATCGCTATTACCTGGTCAGGTTAGGGCTGAGGAAGCATCTGTGGTCAATAAGAGACCAGTATCATTGAGGGAAAATAGGAAAGAATTTCTCCAGGTTCAGCACATGAAATCTGAATCAGTGGGACCAGGTGACATCTTGACCTGGCAGCTGACCTTGGCAATGTGTAAGTATCATTGGTGTGGTACTAGTTTTGAAGGCATGAAAGATATGAGCTTGACAGCTTACTCTACATAGCATATTAGCATGTTCTAGTAAAGACAGGACTATATTGTGAGAACCTATCTCAGAAAGAAAGAAAAAGAAAGGAAAAAGAAAGAAAGAAAACACCCCAACAACAGTACATGAGAGCTACTATTTCTCCATATCCAAATCCTTGAAGATATTTATTTTGTAGTAACACACACGAAGTGCCCATATCACTGTTATCTTGAGTTACATATTCTAAATACTGTTCAATGTTTTTGTGTGCTTATTGGTCATTTGTATATCACCTTAAGGTAAATATCTTTCCAAGTCCATTTCTCATGTTTTATTTATATTATTTGTTGCATGCTGCTAACATGATATCTTAAGAGGTAGAGAGATTAATTACATAATGACAAAAGAATATGTCCAACAGCAGCACATCACAGTCATAAGTATCTATTTATTTAATAACAGAGCTTTCAAGTGAAACAAATGTTAAAACTACAGTGAGAAATGCATAGCAGCATGGTGATTTAGGTTTTAGTTCCTTGCTTTCATTGTCTTTATTTATTTATTTTTCTTTTTTGAGACAGTTCACAAGCCTTGAACTCACAGAGATCCACCAACCTCTCCCTCCATAGTCTGAAATTAAAATCATGTGCCTCCACCCCGGTCCAATTCCTGACTTTCAATAATGGAAAGAACCACCACATATCTGTAAAAAAAAAACAAAAAACAAAAACAAAAACAAAAAAACAGGACATGGACCTCTACTGTGAACCATTCAGACCCAAAAATATGCATAGAATAATAAAACCTATATTATTTTCTTATGATCATGCTTGCCATTTCTCAAAATCATTTATTTCATGTACATTGGTGTTTTGCTTGCATATATGTCTGTGCGAGGGTGTCCATCTTCTGGAGCAGGAAGTACAGACAGTTGTGAGCTTCCATGTGGCTGCTGGGAATTGACGTGGGTCCTCTGGAAAAGCAGCCATTGTTCTTACCTCTGAGCCATCTCTCCAGGCCCCCTATTTTATTTTTAAACTGTACATAGAATACTTCCCAGTATAGACATTGCTAAAGTATATAATGATGAAGTAAAGTTAAGATTAAAACAATGTAAACTATATTAATATATTAATATAAATTATATACTAATTGTCATATTTTATAAATAAATTAATATAAATTATCTTCTCCAGTGAAAAATGACCAAATCAAAAATTAATAAACAGAAATAAAATAGAAAAAACTGTAAGGATATAAAAATTAAGCATTACATGTTTTTTTTTAAAAATCCATCATTTCTGCCACTCAGCAGCTTTATTGGAATTGCACTGTTTTGTTTCAAAATGGGAAGCCCATCAAGACCCTATAGGTGCTGGTGCTCACTGAACTGGTGAGGAGAAGGGCAATGGCTCAAAGGAAGAGCATTTGAGCAGCACTCATGGGATCTGGGAGGAGAGGAAAGGAGGGCCCTTTCTTCTCAAGCAGTAGATGTAATGAATGACATTCTGTGGGTTTATAATTAGGATTTGTAAGTACTTTATATTTTTTAATTTTAAAACCCATTTTGCTTGTTTCTTTGTTTATCTACTGAAAAACTACATATAGCCCTGCCTGTCCAAGAACTCGCTCTGTAGACCAGGCTGGCTTCAAACTAAGAAATCCACCTGTCTTTGCATCCATAGTGCTGGGGTTACAGACATGTGCCATCGTTGCTTTACTGAAAACTATTTTGATCATATTCTTCCCCTCCCCCCAGATCCTTCCATCCTCCTTACCCACCTAACTTCAAGCTCTTTCTCAAAAGACAAGTTGAAATGTCAGTACAACTACAAATGCCCAGGACACCATTGGCAAAGCGGTGTCAATACCAACAACATACACCAGATTCCCTGGATATACTGCAGTGCTCCAGAGATGGCTTTCTGGAACTGGTAAGAGGATAGCCCACACTACAGGACAAAGAAAATCTAGATTTGTTAAATCTGGTATTATAAGACTGGGGATCATGAATTTCAGAGAAGTTCATGTGCTAAAGTGGATGGAAAAGCAAAGATTTCCAGGGGAATTATGCAGAGTCTATGCTGCTCTGTGGGTTTTGGAGTACTGTGAGACAATGGTCTCAAATCCTGTGAAGTTTTGTTATGTATATTGGTTTAATAAAACACTGATTGGCCAGTAGCTAGGCAGGAAGTATAGGCAGGGGATCAGAATAGGAGAATCTGGGAAGAAGAAGGCTTAGCCCACAGTCATCACCCAGGTGCAGAGAAAGCAAGATGAGAATGCTTCACTAGTAAAAGGTACCAAGCCATGTGGCTAACACAGACAAGAATTATGGGTTAATGTAAGTTATAAGAGTTAATTAACAAGAAACCCAAGCTTATTGGCCAAGTAATGTTTTAATTATTATAGTTTCTGTGTGATCATTTTGGATCTCATTGGCTGAGAAATGAATGAGCAGTATCTGCCAACAAACAGTGCCAATGTTGACAACTACATCCACATAAAACCTGAGAGAGCTTGGGAAGTAATTCTAGACACAAAAGAACAGAGATAAGCATGGCTTCTTGGTAGCAGCATTTTCTCAGGTGGACTCGGTTTGCTAGAGGCAAGTACATTTCATTTAAGAGAGGTTTGATGATTTAGCTTTAGCTGTAAAAACCTTGCAGCTCTTTTAAGAGGTCCTGCCACCAAATGCTTTAATGATGTTTATGAACAGCTAACAGCATTCTTCTTGGTATCAGCATGGATTTTTAAACTCCATAGAGCTGTGGCAATAAGCTGTGGCAATAAGAGGTTCCTGCCAGTACCTCTGCCATAACGAGACTCTCAGAAAACTAAAGAATGGGAGTAGATCCAGTCATCAAAGTCACAGCTTTAATCCTAGCCATATCGCTTAGCAAATTAAAGACTCATGTAGTCAGAAAAAGAGAGAGATGCAGTAAAGATAGGTTCAGATGAAAAAATACTCTAAATGGTTTACGGTGTGTTTATAAATGTATGTAGGCTTTAGAGAGAAAAGAAAAAAAGGATAAAGTCCTGAAAAGAAAGAGAAAGAAGAAAGAAAGAGAGTAGTTGGGTGTGGTGGCACACACCTTTAATCCCAGCACTTGGAAGGCAGAGGCAGGTAGATCTTTGTGTGTTCAATGACAACCTGGTCTAAAGAGTGAGTTCCAGAATAGCCAAAGATACACAGAGAAACCCAGTCTCATAAAACCAAAAATAAAAAAATAAAAGAAATTGAGTTTAAAATAAAGCCTACTAAAGATGGAAAATATACAGAGTGTCTGGATACTGTATGTTATTGTGTTGTCTTTGAATTGTTTGATGACTGAGGAAGGAGAAAAAGCTACTAAAAGACATTTGATTATAAATGCTGTAGGATTAATCCAACATATATATTTTGAAAATGTTTTGACTTAAAAACTTAAGTAAAAAGATATGTTACTTTGGAGAAGCGGTTTTGCTTTTGTTTCCACAGGAAATGAGAAGCTGTAGATTCATTCTGGGTTAAGAAAAATTAGGTTTGATCAAGGAAGACACCCTGAAAAATCTTCAATAGGAATGGATAGCCCAGATGATCCAACATTTCAGAGGACCTCTCTTGGAGTTTCCTCTGAGTTCTATATCCAGAACAGTCTCAAGACTGCTGGCTGAGATGATCAAGCCTCACAGAATATTCTTGTCAGGACTTGATCATAATCCTAAATTTTCTTTAGGTCCCCATAAGATTATCAGCACCCCCATTCAGCAGGAAGTAGCCTAGAAACCTATGCCCATATTCCCCCAAAAAATGGATTCTGGATGTTTGTTTTGAGTGTTGATCATAAGTTTTTATGGATAATGATCAGGAAAAATGCTAAACAAAGGAGAGTTCTTATTTGAAAAGAAAAAAAGTGGTAGTACTGTGGGACAATGGTAAAGATTTGTCACTTGCATTGATTTAATAAAATGCTGATTGGCCAGTAGCCAGACAAAATATATAGGTGGGGTGACCAGAATAGGAAAATTTGGGAAGAGGAAAGGCTCAGTCTGCAGTCATCACCCAGATGCAGAAGAAGCAAGATGAGAATGCCTCACTGATAAAAAGGTACCAAGCCACATGGCTAACACAGATAAGAAATATGGGTTAGTGTAAGAGATATGACTTAATTAATAAGAATCCTGAGCTAATTGGCCAGGCAGTGTTGTAATTAATATAGTGTCTGTGTGATTATTTCAGGTCTGGGTGGCTCATAAATAAACGAGCAGTCCCTGCCAACACTGGAACATCCCTGTTGGGAAGCACAGTGAGAAGGACCAGGGAGAATGGCACTGGCAATGCTGGAAGATCAGGGATGGTGATGGCTCAAGGCTGGAGTGGGTTAGGAAACTGTGTTCCTAAATCCCAGGAAATATGGTACAGAAAAATACCATCAGGTAGAGTGGTCAAAAGGCAATAGCATCAAGGACAGTCGTCCATTGCTGAATAAGGGGGGCCCACTTTGAAGACTGACTGCTTAAGGGAGTCATGGCTAAGAGAACATCAAGATTCTAAATATAGATATATGGTTAGAAAATCCAGATGTGTCGGGATTTTAATAATTAAAGACAAAACAGACAGATGATCGAGAAGGTGAAAGCTGCTGTCCCGTGAAAACCTGAACTCCTGCGCTCGTGTTTAATCTGAACCATTGGAGCTAGAGAGGTGGCATTGTTTTTGAAGAGGATGTAGGTTCGATTCTCAGCAACCTCACATGGTGGCTCACCACTGTCTGTAACTCCAGTTCTAGGAGATATGATGCCTTCTTTTGACCTCTGATTGCACCAGGAACATATGTGGTACACATACATACATGCCATTAAAAGAAAATAAATCTAAAAAACAATTAAAGCTGAACCACCTCCAATACAGACTGAGATTATCTTTTTAGGAGGATCAATCATGTCTGAACAAAAATGACCATTCAGCCCCACAGCAAGTGCAGTCATTCTTTCTGTATTGCTTCATTACTGTCCTGTCACTCAGATACCAACCCTGAGATGCTATTGTGGATGTCTGGTGTGGTGATTAGAATGAACCTGTCTTTTATAGAGTAGGGTGTTTGAACACTTGGTCCCCAATTGGTTGCATCTCTTTGGATAGATTTAGGAGGTATGACCTGGCTGTTACACAGCTAGACTGGCTGGCCCATGACACCCCAAATTTTACCTATCTCTGCCCAACAGTGCTGAGTTGCATACCCATACTACCATGCTTGACTTTCACATGGTGCCCGAGAGCTCACCTCAGGTCCTCAAGCTAGGACAGCAAGTGCTTTACCCACTGAGTTATCTGCCCAGCCCTTGCTGTGACTTTGAGTGGCATTTCCCTTGTGGTCAGGGCTGTGCAGCATCTTTAATACACACACTGTCTATTCATGTGTTATTCTGGAGAAATGCCTGGCCTGTTAATATCCATTGTCTATCTAAATAAACCAGTGCATTTTATTGGTATTGAAGTGTATGAGACTGTGCATATTTTGCTACTGACCTTGCTGATGACCTTGTTGATGACACAGAATTAGACAGTAATCACCTATTAATCAGTTTCTGTCACTATGATCCAGTACCTAATCTTCTGTCCATGGCCCCTTTGCTCTGGCAGAACACTATGGTGGGAAGTATGTGAAGGACCGTGGTGGCTGGAAATAAAAGAAATGTAAGATTCGTGTCCCAATTTATCCCCAAGTGCACACCCAAAGGCATCATTTCCTTACTCTCAGTCCCACTCCTCACAGGTGCTGAGCCTTTCCTGAAGTACCAACACCTGGAGATGAATTCCTCTGTACTTGGACCTTTGAGAAACATATGCTTTGGAGATGTCTTTGGTATGCCTAGTCATGCTTTGTTTACTGAGAGAAGGTTTCACTATGTGGCCATGGCTAGGCTGGAACTCACCATATAGACCAGTCCAGTTTCAGTCCCACAGAACTCTGCCTACCTCTGCCTCCTTAAATAACATATGAAGCACTGTGCCTGGCCCTCTGTTCATATGTATTCCTTCTTGCCTCTACCTTTATAATTTTATGTTTTTATTTTTGCTTTTGTTATCTGTGAATTTTGTATTCAGTTTCAAATGTCATTACGAAAATACATATCAAAATATTTGAGTTATAGTTTTTGGAGTAGTTTTACAATGTCAGATTTTATACTTAAATCTTCAGTCGATTATGAGGATGCTTTTGTATGATGTGTTCTGTGAGGTACAGGTTTAGCCTTTTGCATGCTGTTTATCAGTCTCCCTGGTAGCATTTATTGAAGAACTTTTCCTTCCCCAATGCTTAATCCTGTCATCTTTGTTAAAGATCTGTGTGCAGGCTTGGTTCTGGGCTCCCTGTGAGAGATCCAGGCCCCAGAAGGCAGCCAATCCCAATTGTGTAGACTTGGAATTCCCCTCAGCCAACAGGATGCAGCAAGATCTGTGATCCATAGCCCTAGCATAATCCCTGAGTATCTTGGCTCTGAGCCCAAAGCCAGTGATTGGGTCCCAAGACAGTGAAAGAATCAGTTTATCTCTGAACCCAGAGCCAGAGAATAATACCCTGAGTCTGAAGCCAGAGCCAAAAGAACACACTTTGTCCCTAGAATCTGAGCCTGTAAAAGAAATTTGCCTTGCCCCTAAATTTGGAACCTAACACCTATAAAGGACAAGAGAAAGAAACAAAGTTCGGCCCTGAAATCAGAGCCCTCTGAGTCTACATCCACATAAAACCCTCTCTGCCCATGGCAGAAAACGAAGGAATCCCTGAGCAGGAAAATCCAACCAATCCCCGAGTAGGGAAGTAGTAAACACTAGTCTAAAGATGTACAATGACCTTTTCCAGACCATGGCCCAATGGGGCAGCCAATCCCAAATCAGTAGACTTGAAATTCTCCTCAACACTTAGGAAGCAGCCAATCCCAAACTTAAACACTTGGAATTCCCCTTAGCCCACAGAAGGCAGCCAATCCCAAGTGTGTAGACTTGGAATTCCCCTCAGCCAATAGGATGCAGCCAATCTCAAGTGTGTACACTTGGAATTCCCCTCAGCCAACAGGATGCAGCCAATCCCAAGTGTGTACACTTGGAATTCCCCTCAGCCAA
>PVIU01016076.1:0-46133 GCA_004026605.1 Ondatra zibethicus | reverse complement strand
GGGGGAAAGAGAAGGGAGAAGGGAAGGACTGGGGAGAGCTTGGGGGAGTGGGAGGGTGGAGATGGAGGAAAGGTAGATATTGGAGAAGAGAATAAGATATCTACATTAAGGGAGTCATTTTAGGATTGGAAAGATACTTGGCTCTAGAGGGGATCCCAGGTGTCCAAGGGGATGTCCCCAGCTAGGTACTTGGGCAGCAGAGGAGAGGGTGCCTCAACTAGCCTTGTCCCATAGTCACATTGATGAATATCTTGATCATCAACATAGAAATTTCGTCCGATAGATGGAGATAGAGACAGAGACCCACATTCACATCAGAGCAACGGACTGAGCTCCCAAGGTCCAGTCGAAGAGCAGAAGGCGGAAGAAGATGAGCAAGGAAGTTAGGACCGCGAGGGGCTGGTCCACCCACTGAGACAGTGTGCCTGAACTAATGGGAGCTCACCAAATCCAGCTGGACTGGGACTGAACGAGCATGTGATCAAACCAGACTCTCTGAATGTGGCTGCCAGTGGGGGCAGACTAAGAAGCCATCAACAATGAAATTAGGACCTATCTCTTCTGCATGTATTATCTTTTTGGGACCCTAGTCTATTTGGATGCACACCTTTCTAGGCCGGGATGGAGTGGGGAGGGCCTTGAACTTCCCACAGGGCAGGGCACCATGCCCTCTTTTAAGGAAGCTGGGGAGGGAGGAGGGGTAGGAGGGAGTAGGAGGGGACTGGGAGAAGGGGAGGAAATGTGAATTTTTTTGAATGAAAAAAATAAAAGAATATGAAAAAAATAAATTCATCCATGATCATATAACCTTACTTTTGCCCTAAAATTGATGAAAACCATCTTATTTTAGATTGAATGTGGAGGCAACATGCCCAGAATAAAAATATCCCCTCAAAATTTAAATTTATACTTTGGATATCAATAAAACAATTATTCATAACATCGTGAAAACTTGTTGAATTAAATAAGCAGAAAAATGTGGCTATTTCAATGACTCCATTCTTCATATTACACAATGAAGACAGGCATATTTATAATTTCAAAGTATAGATAGCTTTATAAGATTCATTTAAAATATTAGAGATGTTTAAAGAACAGTTAAATTTCACAATCCCTTATAAATAGTACTTCAGAGAGGACTTATATAAGACATTGAATGTCTTATCAAAAGGGAGAGAGGACTATAATAAACATACTATGTTATCATGTTAAAAACCCAAGTTACTTTGTGGAAAACTTGATAAAGTTACAATGTAGTTTTCTCATGGAAAAAAAGTGACCAATATTAGGAATTTAAGGTGTAAACGTAGACATAAGTTAAAAAAGAATGTATTTAAATTTTGGATTGACACCTAATCATTTATTTTGTGAAATTTATAAAATGACACCTTTTAAAATATTCCTTTTAGTTATTGAGATAATAATTACATCATTTCACCCTTGTCTTTCCTCTCTTCAAATGATGTCTTTTTTGATGTATACATTCTTTTAAAATTTAAACTTGGCTTTCTGATAATTTTATAGATAAGTACTGTATTTATATCATTTCTATTCCTTTATCTCTCCCTCCAACTTCTATTTATCCTTCACTCCTTCTCAAATTCATGACTTTTTCCTTATTATTGTTACATCCATATTTATGTTGATTATATCTTAATTATTACTGTTACACTCATATATAAGTAATTATTATATAACATGTATTATATATTCCATTTAATGCTGCCCAAAAGGTTCACATTTTAAGGTGACCACTTGGAATTGAATAACCTATTGGGGGCCTTAGCTGTGCAGAAAACTGATTCTCTTCAGCAGTCGTTATTGCCTAAAGTTCTTCAACTACGGGGGGCTTTGTGAGATTTCTTCCATCTACATTGGCATATAAACTGGTGCTGTCATTATGCAAGTTTTATTCACAGACAATGTTGTCGAAATTTCATAGATATAGCATCCTTGTCATGTCTGGAAGACAGTCTATTACAGAAGACGGTCCCCTGACTCTTACAATCATTCTCCTCCTACAATATCCCTCAACCTTAGGTGTAAGGGTTGTGTTGTAGGTTGACCAGTGAAGGGACCAGGGATCCCTACAGTCGTTCTATACATTTTGATCACTTGTAGATTTCTGTAATAGTCTCCATCTGCTGTGAAAGGAGCTTCTCTAACAGATGGTGAGAACTACACTTATATTGAGAGATTTGTATTGCAGACTCTGCAAAACTTGAGCTTGAATATCTGTCCATCTTGGTAACCCCTTTTTTTTGTCTCCCATATCTTTGTCTCTGTTAGTATACACTAATTCTCTCCAACTATTGCTTTGCTGCATGTTTTTGTTTTTTTGGATTGATTCTTTGAGCTCTCAGATCCAAACAATGAATTTAATACATATATAAAGACTGACTGTACTGTTGCTTGCTGAATTAGGTCTAACCTTGTGACAATTAATTTCTGGGAATAGGATTTTTGACCTAAATATGTCACCTATAGCACTAATGTGGTTCTCAAATGCTGAGAAATATATATTTGCAATTGACCATCTTCACTAGTTTCTTTCTGTCACTATGTTCAACAAAATACCTTTGATTCATGTCTTATGGAAAGAAAAACTATATAAGTAATTGTGTGTGCTTAGATGTGTGTGTTCTCTTGTGCTTGTATGTGTAAAAGACAGAGGTCAAAGTTGGGCGTTTTCCTCTATCAGCCTCCACCTTCTAGAGTCAATCAGTTGGAATTGACCAGAACCACCTGATCTAGTTAGAGTTGAGAGTGATCCCAGTACTGAGAAGGAGAAAGGGAACTACACAATGGTGACCTTGTACATGTATTAAATTCTTTTATGCGTCATGCACACACTCAATAATAATCTTATGCAATTCTTAATTGATGAATCCATAACTTCCTTTTACATGGAGGGAATGAGAATTCTAGAGTTTTAAACAGTTGCTCCAGATCAAAATGTGGTGTTTTATTGTGGCTATCTAGAAAGACTTCTGCTAGTCACATGATGAAGATCTGAATTGCACTTTCTCCTACAACTTTTAGTTTTTAGTATTTGATCTGTTGGTTGTTGTGGCATTGAATGAGTTATGTTGTATTCTGTTTTGTTTGTAGGGTAAAGGATCAAGATGACAGGACATAAGTTAATGAATAATAATGTTACATATTTGATCTTTCTGCCTTTCACCTACCTGCCTGTATTCAGAATTGAGACCTCTTTGCTACCTACCAAGTCCTGGGAGATGACTTCAGAGCAGAACACCAATTAACACCCAGGAAGTTTTAATTGTCCCTATTAATTGGTTCCTCTGAAACTTGTTTAGAAGTGTGATGGATCATTTATTAAATTTTGTAATTATTTGTCTCTGAGCAGCCAATAAGTCTTAATTATGCTCAAGGCATCTTGTTAGAAAGATCTGTAGGAATTGTTTGTCTTTGGAGACCTAGTCCTTCATTGTTAATAAGAGTTTAATGGTTTCTCTGGAGCGTTAAGTACTGTAGCCCAGGCTCCAAATTCATGAAACGTTTTATGTAGTTATGAGAATGCTTGACTAAAAAGTACACTACATGTGATCTGTGATAGTCCTTTTCTTTGTTAAATGAGAGGGAACCAAATAATAAATAGGGAATTAACCTATTCTCCTATGTAGAATAAGTTATGATCATAGACTGGTCTAGAACCTGACATTTCTGATGATTTAGAGTAACGTGACATGCACTCAAAAAGGCAGAATGGATAGGGCATGAGGACAAAGGATGAAAATATGTTGGGGGGCAGAAAGGAAGGAGGTAAGGAGGAAGGAAAGGAAAGCAAGCTCAAATAGATGTCATACTGGAAAAGGAATACTAAATCTTTATGATTAACTTATAGTTTTTCTAAAGTACTTAATATTTTAAAGATAAAAGCTATATTGTGATAATTATGAAACTTCTGATGTGGCAGTGAGTTGCTTATTTGACATGAGAGCCTTATTTCCTGATGAAGCCAATTAGTGGAGGAAACAGCTTTGTTCTCTCAGGGGAACACTTGCTGGCATTGTTCTAGTCTTTCTTCATTTTTATCCACATGGTTGTCTGTGAATTTATCTAGATGTTTTCTCTGAGAAACATTTGATAGAAAATTAAGGGATATAAGTTTTAGAAATTTATTTAGATATTTATATGCATAAACATTTTATTTCTTGTGCTTGGAAAGTCATTGTGTATATACACATTTATCATAGCACACATTTAAATTATCTCAATGGAGATTCAGAAAAGAATATTCTCATACACTGGGCCCCAGGTAGAATTAGGTAACTATCAAGCTCCTATCATATGCAGTTTGCAAATGCTTTCTTCCATTCTGTAGTTTATCCCTTTTAGTTTGGCATGCTCCATTGGTCCACTTTTGATTTTGTTTTCCATTTTACCTAAAAATATTCTTACCTGTATCAACCCCTGAGTGTTTCTCTAAATCTAATAGTTCCATAGTTTAATTCTTAGAGCTATGTCTTTAAGCCACTGACTGCTGAATGTTGGATAAGGTGAGGGATATGGATTAATTTTATTTATCTCCATGTAAATACTCTGTTTTTTGACCCATGATATTCATTTAAAAAATCTCTTCATTTATACAATGTGCAGTCATGGCATATTTGTTGAATAGCAGATTGTATATATTTCTTGGTTGTGTATATATTTTGTTTGGCTATGGACCTATTTTAACGCTAGTGTTTTACTCTTTAGTTCACTATTACTTGATAATTTAGTTTGGGTTAAGACTACTTTGACTCTGATATCTTTTGTGATTTCATATAAATCCTAGGTGTTTTTCTGTTTTGGTGAGGTGTGATAGTGTTATTTTTGTCATGGTGTTTCATCACAGCAATAGAAATCCTAACATACACAGCCACATAACCTTTTTCTCTCTCCCTCTCCCCCCTCTCTCTTAAAGGAAGTTTAATCACTAGGACTGACAGTGCTTGTTACAAGAACTATGGACTAACGAAACCACAGTATCAGACATGAAGAACTTCCCTTTGAAGGCTTGGCCGGGGTGTCCAGGTGACTCTCAAAAAAATATTATCCATGTAGACCTTGGTTGCCTCTCAAGGGTAATAATAAATGGCGGACCTTTATTGCTGAAGACACCGTATATTTAGGACATAGAACTTGGGTCTAGAGCTGAATTTGACCTGAAAGCCTCTTTTCTGTGGCATACCTCTCATGGTACCAAAATGTATTATGACCAAAGGATGGAAGCAATTAAAGAGTCTGAACCAGATGAAATACCTATGAACCTAAGGACAACACCTATGAACAGCAATTACCAGCATGACACGTTATGTATAAAGGTGTAAACAGTGGCACTCGCAGGCTGGTGGTAGCCAACAGCTGTCTAGGTGGCTCTAAGACTCACCCAACAGAAGGAAAATCGTGCATGGTACTAGAAATCTAGCCATATTTCCTGGGCTGGTAAGAGCATGGATCTTAGAAGAGAATGGACTACCAGCAGTTTGCTAGAAGACCATAATGACTACATTCTGAATCTCATCCTTATACCTATAGGGAAGTATAGTTATCACCGCTATCAAAGAAGCTTCACTTTACAGCAAGTGAAGACTGTTCCAGAAATCCAGAACTAGACAAAACATCTCTACCCATCACAGTTTCGGGTCAGGGAACATCTTAGAAGAGGGTGTGGAAATACTGTAAAAGCCAGACTACCAGGAATCCTGCTGCGAAACAGTTTCTCCTAGAAGTGTTTGCACAAACGGGACTGGAAAAGCGGCAGTATCAACAGATATGTTAATGTGGAAGCGAAAGTTACATGTGGTACTGCCCCTTGGTAAAGAACGATGGAATTAATGCCTGCTAGGAGGAGAATTAGAGTTTCCCGAGATGAGCCCAGTTATCGATTGTATATGCCTGTTCACACACACACACTCATGCACACACACACACACGCACACTCACCATGTACCAAATATAGTAATAACAACAACAAAGAGGCTATCCATGCTTTGTTGATACCCATGGGAGATCTGCTTCTTCTGGAACTGAAACAGTGAATGGGAATGGTGGAGAGGGGAGAGGTGCGGAAAGGAATGGGAGGGGAGGAGGGAAGGGAAACTGCAATCCTACAGTCAGGATGTAAAATAAAAAAATACATTTAATTTAAAAAAGTCTATCAGCTTGAGAGGGATGGCAACATGGAGGGACTTAAAGGAGGGCAACTGTGAGGAACTGGAGGGTAAAAAAAAGGTGAGGGAAGTGATATAATGCCATTCCAATTTAAAATATTAAAAAATAAAATAAAATATATGTTCACAATAAAATTATTGATAAGGTAAGCATAACAGATATTCAAAATGAACTGATAAATCATTATAGCTCAGGCCTCTAGCTTCTCTAACAGCAAATATCTTTAAGAGTATCTATGATTCCGTCTATCAAATTTTTTTAGCAAGGATACACCAGAATATATTTTTAAGATACACATCAGTAAAATGGGGAGCACTGAATACAGAGTTTATCAGTTTGCTTTTTTGATTATCTGAATGTTAATTAATTATAACAACTCACTAATATTTATGAAATGGAGCCTTGCTAAGAATGAATTTAGGGCAGGGAAGAAATAACCAGGGGACTCATTTCCTTGGACTTGTGGTTCTGGGGACACATGGGGCAAGTTTTCATTCCAAACACACGCAGATTTTACAACATAGCAAGTGACACAAAGTTGGAGATTCTTGGTTTTAGTGATTTTGACGTGTACAGATTCTCTGAAGGTATTCAGTGCAACAGAGCTCATGTACTGGAAGATGCAGCTCCTGGCCCATCATGTGGATGGAGATGCTGACCACAGACATTGCTTATCCAGCACCATAAGATGGCATGAATTCTCCAGGAAAGTAACTTTGCCTATTGAGCTGAAGCTCAGATAGGTTTAGTGGTTCATAATAAAAATGTCATATAAGACAGTTTTTAAAAATAGTATTTTTATTGGTTATCTGGGAATTTCACATCATGAGCCCCGAGCACACTCACTTCCCAGTCCTCGCAGGTCTGCTTCCTCCACCCTTGTGATATCTCCCACCATCACTACCCCCAAAAAAATAGAAGAAAATGAAAACAAAAAGAAAAAAAGCAAGTTCCAATTGTGTTGCCCATATAGTCACTGAAGAAGCATGTCCAAGCTCCCAGTGTCTAGTCCCTTAAAGAAAACTGGGTTCACCCCGACCTGTACTACCCAACATCTTCCCCTTCCATAGAAGCCACTTCAGCATCATTATGAAAAATTTTAAGAGTTCTTTTTGATGGCTTTCTGCCTAAGCTGTTACCGTTTTGGGGTGTGGAGTGGGAGTAGAATGGGGATAGAGGTTGTCACAAAAGCCTTCTATGTGCCTTTTTCTCAACTGCGAGTCTATGGCCATCAATGCCAGAACAAAAGTAGATTCTTTGTCCTATACAGCCAGTGCAAGCACAGAGAATAGACAAACACATGGTTTCTGGCAACAGCGTGATCCATGAACACCCTCACGATCTCCCATCAGCACATGCCACAGACCTCAGCCTGGTCTCCAGGGACAGTACAGACCATGGACATAAACACGAGCCTCTGATGCTGCTCAGGCTACGTAAACCATCCTATCTTTTTTCAGCAGCGTAGAGCTAGGCCATCAACACAATCTCAGGTGACAGGGCAGGCTACGCAAATCAATATGGCCCTTAATGGCATTACAGTTCACGGACATCAATATAACTTCAGGAAGAAGCACAGGCCAGTGACATCTGCATGGCTTTAGGTGGTAACATGGGCCACAGACATCAACGGAGAACCCGGCTGCACTAGGACATGGGCCATACATGGCCCTGGATCAGTAGCAGCAGGGGTCCAGATATCAGCATGGCCTCAGGTGGAAATGCAGGCCACTCACATTGATATGAACCCCAGTGGCAGCATGGTACAGGGTCATAGTTTTGTTTTTTTTATATATAATATTGCCAAGGTTAAATTTTAATTTTAAATTCATGGATACTGTATTATTTTGTGCCTCCTACTAAAAATTCCAAATTCCACTGAAACCCATAGAAATAAAAGATGACTACCTTCCTTCAAGCTTCTACTTCATGGTTGCTCCTTCTCAAGCTCAACTTATAAATCCCTTCTTTTTAAAAGGCATTTGATTTTTTGAGAATATAATTATAACATTTTCCCCTTTCCTTTTGTCTTTCCAAGCCCTCTCATATACCCCTCCTCCCTTTTTAAAATTCATGGCCCCATTTTAAACTGGTATTGCATGCACACATGTTATATCTATCTATCTATCTGTCTGTCTGTCTGTCTGTCTGTCTGTCTGTCTGTCTGTCTATCTGTCTATCTATCTACTTAGGGTTGCTGTTGCAGTGATGAAAACACCATGACCAAGAAACTTAGGAAAGATGGGGTTTATTCAGCTTCCACTTCCACAGGACTATTCATAACTGAAGAAGGTCAGGACAGAAACTCAAACATGGCAGGAACCTGGTGGCAGGAGCTGATGCAGAAGCCAAGGAGTGGTGCTGCTTACTGATTTGTTCTCAGAGCTTCTTTTTCCTGCCTTCTTCTAGAAACCAGGACCACCATCCTATGGATAGTACTGCTTATCATTGGTTGCACCATTTCTCATCAGTCACTAATTAAGAAAATGCCTTACAGCTGGATCTTATGAAGGCATTTTCAGAATAGAGGTTCCTTCTATTCAGATGACTCTAGCTTGTGTCTTGTTGACACACAACTAGCCAGGATGGGCACACATATGCACTCACACCTAAATATAACCTGTTCCTTCCACAGAATGCTACTTGTATGTATGTTTTCAGGACTGAGCATTTGACTCTGGACAACCAATTGGTGTGTTCTTCCTTGGGGAATGCTAATTCTCCAGCTCCCAGCTTCCTCAGTGTCTTATAATACCCTTTTTAAGGTTGAGGCTTCATGGGCTTTTCCACGTCCAGACTGGTATGCTCATTATATCACTCTTATTTAGCTTACATTTGGTTGGTAATATTGGTGAGACTTTATGAGTTTTGCTTCTCATGTTAGTAGGAGACATATTTAAAAGAAAATTCTGGGGTCCTCTGGCTCTTACTATTTTCCTGCCTCCTCTTCTGCAACATCCCCGGACCCTTAGTTGTGGAAGTGTTTTGTATATATATGCATTGGAACTGGGCTCTGTACTCTGAAGTTTGATTGCTTGTAGTTTTCTATCATGGTCTCTGTCTGTTGCATGGAGAATTTTCCTTGATTAAGAGAGAAGTCTACACATATCTGTGTATATAAGGTTAAATATTTGCAGATTGTTGGTAGGGATTATGCTGGTTTAGTGAATTAGTTCTTTTATATTATCCTCAAATAACGATAGCTTCACTAATGCTGAGTAGTTACCTAGGTTTCCAGTACCAGAAATGGTTTCCCTCTTGTTGAGCAAATCTTAAGTCCAATTAGTTTTCAGTTCCTTACTGTCAAGCTATGTATAATGCTACTGCATACTTAGGGTTATCTTTCCATGATGCAAGTTGATGTGGTTCATAGACTAGGACTGTTAGTTCCTTCTGTCCTTTGGAAGCTTGCAAGATGCCTTATAGTACCATGAAAACTTCCTCAAGGAGGGAGCAATCAGTTCAGTTCCAGCTCAGGGGTATTTGGGAGTTTTTTCTTAAGTTCCTGGTGTCTTCAGCAACAGGGACATACCTTTCACTTCTAGAGGCAATAGCAATAGGTTATATATTTTGGTAGTCTCTTGGAAAGTCCTGGTCCTGTGCATGTGCACGTGTCCTCCCCCCCGCCGTGTGTGTGTGTGTGTGTGTGTGTGTGTGTGTGTGTGTGTGTGAGAGAGAGAGAGAGAGAGAGAGAGAGAGAGAGAGAGAGTGCCATCCCTAAAATGCTCTAACCAAGTGAATGCCAGTGGATCTGTAAGACACATTTTGTTGTAGTAACTTAATGATAAATTATGCGTTTCCACCACTAAATTATCTTCATGGAATGGGTAGTAATTCCATTTGACATGCATTATTAGTAAGTATAGATATGCTGTATAGTTGTTGGAGTTTCAGTATTTGTTTGCTGTTTAAGTGACTAACCAAATCTTTTACTAAGGGGTAGACCAGATGGAGATACAATACAGGTTCTCAGCAAGCTTCATGTCTGCTCTACGTAGTAACTGGGAACATGTTATCATCATCTCTAGGACACAGCCATTACGATTTGGCAGAAGAGAAGAAGAAAGATGAGTGATTTTTGACCATATTTCTTTGGCCAGAATATAGTCACATAAGCCCAGCTTTCAAAAATCTTATGGGAAATTTAGTTTTCTGTATGCCCAAAATACAAATGGGCTTGTGAGCATGATAGGACAGAAAAAAATTTCTTGAGTGCAGGTGAAACTATCATTTTTTTCTTTTTTTTTCTTCATAAGGAAAGCACTATTGCACATCTGGATACTAATCCAGAGCTGACCACTTGGGATTAGATCACCGATCAGTGGTCATGTCAGTGAAGAAACTGATTCTTCCTTTCTCAGCAGACATCGACTACCTGTAGCTCTTCATCCAGGGATGGGACCTATCCACATTCACACGTCAACTGGTGTAGCCAGTATTGACACAGGAGGAATTCGAGGGGAGGATGGTGGTGTGGAAATGATATAAATATGTACTTATGGATGAAATCCTCTAAATTATTTAAATTAAATTTGAAAAAAGAATCAAACAATTTGCCTCTAAGGATTTCTTCCTCTGGTGCTGCTAATTGAACTTATGAGGCCTAATGGTTAACACACTCTCTCTCTCTGCTTCAGACAAGGTCTTGATATGTGCTCTTCGGTAGCCAGGAACTTATTATGTAGTCCAGGCTCGTATCATACTACTGGCAGAAACCAGTATCTTTAAATTTTCATAATTCAGGTGCTATAGCACTTAGCCTTCATATATAGGCATATACACATATATGTATCTAATCTTGTGTATGAATGGCTTCTCTACCTATACTAGAGCAGGGATGTTTAATTTAGGTCCATTAATTATGAGGTGTTATATATATATATATGTGTATACATATATGTATATATAGTATAGATGTTTTTACTGTCAGTTGTACAATATAAATCAATATCAATTATATCGATATAATGTTTATTATAGACTAGAATCATTTCTGGATATCTACTGTTTTTAGGATATTCTACATACACTGTTTTTATAGTTTCTTTATAAATGAGTTTATTCTTTGATATTTTTATACACATATATAAATATTATATTCTGGTCATCCTTACCTTCCAGGTTTTTTGTCCCTTCCTCATCACACAATTCCTTCTTTCCAAGAGGTTTCCATCCTACAATCATTTCTTTTGTTTGGTTTTTGCTTTTTACCCACTGAGTTTAATTATAGCTTCCCGCATGAACATGGAGAAAATCTTTCAATTGGAAAATGCGAACTCACCAATGGCTATATCACTGAAGATAATGCCTCTTGCTAGTTCCTTTTCATTTCAAATTCATCAACTAACCCACTCTAAAAAGTTTTTTCCTTTACAATAATTGGCTCTTTTGATTACTGGATTAATCTATCTCTCACTGGTGACCTTGTTCTGGAACATAAATGAACACTATAATTGGTCACTTGGCACCAGAACAGCACATGGAGATATTTTCTTTAGCAATAGTTCCCAATGGGCTCGTCAGGCCTATATGGTTCCAGTACCACTCTCACTGGAGAGAGAGTTTCTATGATAAACCTGTTTTATCCTGAGGTATTGGAGGAAACTCTGGGTTTCAGTGAAATACAGATGAAGAGACAGTTTATTTCCATGCAAGTAAGTATTACACTTAATTAACTAAAGGTAATAGGTCATAAATTATGATACAGAAAAAGAATAAAATAATGTTTAATATAAGCAATCCACCTTTCACTTCATAAAATACAATGTGGTTTTCTTTCTGTGATTCTACTTAATGGAAAGCTGAAGACTCTTCAGATATCTCCTGCTTATGGTTTACTTTTCTTAAATTTTTTATTTAGTTTAATGCATACATGGGGTATGTTTTTATTTTAATAGATTTTCTGTATCTGTGGCCTATATCCCCACCTGTAGCTTATAGAGACCATTTTTGTACTATGAGCAGTTTGGTTAGAAACATTAGGAGTTAATATTCTCATGATTGTGTATTTGTATAAATGTTAGGGTTATGCTGTGTATTTATGGTAAAACATATAACTGAAGAACTTTCTAGCAAGCCCAAAGTCAAATGGGATAGTCAGTGGATATAATAAGCTTTGAGAGGAGAGAGATAAGTAACTGTTTGAGACGTTTACTTAAGAAATTCTGATAAAAGGAACTATTTGGTAAATAGGGAGGGATAATTTAGGAGGAGAAATTTTCATATTCGATCTTGAATCCAATGTATATGCAGCTAGTTTTACCCTGATCAAGGCCTGGCAACTAAATGCATTCAAGAATTCATTAGCATGTGTTTTTCTGTCTACTTATCTACCCCCGTACATTTCCATATCCATACTCAAGAATGGTAATGTCGATGTTATACATGACTTTTCACTAATGCTTTTTTACAAGAAGCTTGAGGAGGAAAGTTTTCAAGTTTAGTACGTGTTGCCTGACTGGTCCATTATCTTGTTTGGGTACTACTAATTGGATGTATAAAATGGAAGAAAATGTCTAGTGGAATGTTTAATTCACATAATCTCATAGGTAAGACTTGTCATTTTATTCCTCTCTTCTCTATATGTTCAGATATTTTCCTTCTTGGCCTTACAAATTTGACCCCTACAAATCTTGATTGTGGCTTAGTGTCTTTTATCTGCTATTAATCAGCCTTCAATTAGTTGTACTTGGAAGCCCAGATGAACACATTCACTTGCATATATACCCACCCTTGTATTTACATTATTTTTTATGACTGTGGAAGAAAGAAAATTGTTAGGAAAGAATGGTCTTTCACAGCTTTTATTCCTAATTTGAACTTTGCAAACAAGTCCTGCTGTGCCTGTATATGCACAGGTTGGGGCCATTCCCTGGAGCATGGCTACCTATTAGTGCCTTCATCCTCAAAAATGATTGTTTCTCCTCCACTCCCAGAGTAATCCATTGCTAATAGCTTCTCAGTGTAGGATGGGAACTGGAGATCGTCTACCGCATCTATACTGCAATTTCAGCTTGCTTGAACTTGTCTAGGTCTCATTTAGGTCATGACAGCTGCTGTGAACTCATGAGTATACTGGCTATATCATATCCAGAAGAAGAAATTTCATTACATTCCTCATCCATAAATTCTTATATCTTTTATACCCCTCTGCAATGTTCTCTGAAGTTTGGTATTGTATGAATGTTGTCTATTTAGCACTGGACATCCAGCCTCTTAATTTTGGCACTTTGAGCAATTATACATCTATCCATTGGTCAGTAACTACTGAAAAATGAGGCTTCCCACACTAAGATGGATAGTACATCAGTTCTATGATTATAAGCATAAATATTTAGATATCAATCAACAAATGGCCATTTAGCAAGATAACACTAGCCAGTTCTCCTCTAGGGCCTATGACCTCTGTAACTATGAGCTTCTGACCAGTATTGCAATATAAGACATAGAATTCTATCCTGTGAAGCAGGCCTTAAATACAATCAGAGCACGGTTAGCTATCCCTAAATAACAGTGCTCTTATGAACCAATAGGTATCACGACATTCATGGTTAATCCTGGATAAGACCATTGATGTCTTTTCTCCTTCAACAGTAGGCTAGCTCCTTTTGGCACTGTCCAAACCATTCACAAGGAAGGAGACTTCTGGGTTAACTTGAGGTAGTTTTCTCCGTGTTTTGCAACCAAAATTTTTAGTGTCTTCATCAATATAGTCTTACTATGCTTATACCTACTAACTCTCCTCCCTTAACAAGCCCCCAAGTCTTCTTTCTAGTTGACTTTTACTTTCTTTTCAAGTTAAACACACAAAACAAATGATTTGAAGCTGGGTTCCACACATGAGAAAGAATATATAACATTGGGTTTTGTAGCCTTAAATTACCCCCTTTTCCAAATATTTTACCTGAAAGCATCATATAGGGTGTTACATTTTCTGGGTATAATGAATTGAGTATTTGAAATAGGCTCTCGCTCTTTTGATAGTGTGGTCTAGAACTCAGTAAGTAATCTAGGTTATCCTCAAACTTATGGTGGTCTTAGGTTTCCAAGTGCTTGGAATATATTCATGAGTTGCCATACATTGTTAAACTTTCAGTTATAATCCAAGATACAGCAAAAATAACATACTAGGAAACCAAATAGTTTAAAGGCCTAAAAAAATTGACTTATTCATTCCATGCCAGTGTTTCCATATAGACCATAGGATTCCCAAACAACCCATCCATACTTGATGAACAATGCACTATTAAGATCATTTGCTAATTTTAATTTGATCATTTATTTACTTTATTGTTAAAACTGAGTACATTTTGAATCTCTACTTTTTGTGCTTGCTCCTTGTTTTCTTCCATTCTGAAGTCTGTCTCCTCTTCCTGATGGTTGCCCCCTTTCCTGTGTGGAAGCTTCTTTGTTATGTGCAATTCCAGTTGTCTATTTTCTTTTGTTTCCTGTGATTGTGGAATTATAACACAGAAACCACTGCACTTTCTCAACCTTTGAAGGACATCCCTGGATTTTCTTAAGTTATTTTATGGCTTTAAGGTTTTACATTTAAGTAGTTTATGTTAAGAATTTATCTGTGTACAGGGTGAGTGATTGGAGTAAAGATTTAATACTATCCACATAAGTTCTTTCAACACCACCAATTAAAGAAGTCCTTCTTCCACTGGTTCCTTTTGGCAAGTGTGCTGTAGATTAGCTGACTATACAGGTGTGGATTTTTCTCTCGAAGTTGGAATCTTTAATTTGTTCAATTGTGGACAATAGTCAATACCTTTAGCAATTACGGAAAAAGAGCAAAAGTCACCATGAGACATAATTTCACTCTAGTTAGTGTGGCTATATAAAATATAAAATATTTTTATAAAATGTTTTAGCTCATTTAGAATTTTAAAATATGCCAGTATGCGTGTGAATCAGCATACTAAAGAGATGCTTGCATGCTTACCCTTACTGTGGTACTGTTCACTATTGAAAACACATGGCATGAACCAAAGTGTTTGCCTATGAATGAAGAAGTATAATACATATCCAGTGGACTTTTATTCAGTCATGGAAAGAATAGTGTCCTATCATTTTCAGAGATCAGAACACAAGAGTATTAAATAAGTAAAATGACCGGGAACAGAAGACAGACAGTGCATATATACAGTCAGTGCAAGTATATATGTATGAAAGTTGGAAAGAAGAAGCCTGTAACTATTAGTAAGCAGTCTACGACATTGTTGAAGTATTATACAGTATTCCATTAATATGCATAATTAATTAAAGCTAAAAAAGTGAAAATATAATATTAAAAAGAAAAGACTAAGCCATGGGTTCAAAATGAATTTAATTAGTTTGATGATAGAGAAAAGCTTGATATCACATTATAGAAAAATCAAAGTTCTTATCAATAAATCTTACTTTAATTACTCTTTAGCTTGCTTTTTTCTTAATTTTTAATTGAAAATAGATTCTTGTCTCTTACAATGTATCCCAACTACAGTTCCCCCTCCCTTCAGTCCTCCCAGCTCCCTTCCACCTCCCTTTTTTTCCTCTTCAGAAAAGAACAGGCCTCCAAAAGACAGCAGCCAAACAGGACACAAAATACAATAGGACAAGGCAAAAGCCCTCATCCTGAGGTTGGCCAAAGCAACACAATAGGAGGAGAAGAATCTTAAAACCAGGCAAACAAGTCAGAGATAGACCTACTCCCAGTGTTAGGGGTTCCACTAAATCACCAAGGTAACAGTCATAACATGTATGTAGAGGGCCTGTTCAGATTCCGCACGCCCCATGCTTGCTGCTTCAGCCTCTGTGAGCCCATGTGAACGCTGCTTATTTGGTTCTGTGGGCTGTGTTCTCCTCATGTTCCATCCCTTCTGAATCCTACAGTTATTCCTCCCCCTCTTCTGTGGGTTCCCCATTTCTGAGGCGAGGGACCTCATGGAGATTTCTGATTAGTCTCTCTCTCCGCATAATGCCTGATGTGGGTCTCTGCACCAGCTCTCATCTGCTACTGGAGAAAGCCTCTGTGATGATGGCTGGACAAGGCACTGATCTATGAGTATAGAATATCATTAGGAATTTTTAATATCATCATTATTATTATTTTTATTGAGCTCTACATTTTGCTCTGTTCCCCTCTCTATCTCTCCCATCCCCTTCAACCCTCTCCCAAGGTCCCCATGCTCCCAATTTAATCAGGAGATCTTGTCTTTTTCTACTTCCCATGTAGATTAGATCTATGTATGTCTCTCTTAGGGTCCTCATTGTTGTCTAGGTTCTCTGGGATTGTGATTTGTGGGCTGGTTTTCTTTTCTTTTTTTTTTTTTTTTTTGACCAGTCATGTTTGGTACAACCCTATGTCTCTGGGCTATCCAGGCTTTAGTCTCTGGTCATCCAAGCAGTGTTGGCCATAGACTCTTGTGGAATGGGCCTCAAGTTAAACCAGACATTGATTGGCCATTCCCACAAGTAATATGCCACCATTGCCTCCTAGAACATCTGGCAAGCATGACAGACTGTAGGTGAAGGGTTTTTTTTTTTGATTGGGTTGGTGTTCAGGTTTCTCTTCCCATAGCCTATAAAGGACCTTCTCATACCAAAGAGACTAGAATGTAGAGGTACAGTGTTCTTATCAATAAATCTTACTTTATTTTAACTAGTCTTTAATTTACTTTTGTCCTGCCCTAATTCAGCCTAATAAATGGTTCTCTAATAAACTGTCTACCACTCTGTCAGAATCAATCCTAGTTCCTTGGGATAGATAAGCCTCAGACATTCTGGTGTGCACAATTATATCATTATGCACCATATGTGCAAGTGTCTGGGTGTGTTTATAGCATCCATGATAAATAGTTAATAAACTAAAGGAAGAAATGTGAATAAAGCCATTTAAAAGTCTTTTATTTTTGCCTTTGGAGAATTAAAGAAAAATATAGTATCATTGTTTCCAGATATCACCATTAATTATTTAATTTCTGAAGTCATTTATAGAGTATTTTACTTTCTTTATAAAATGGAACTATCAATGCCTTATGATGTCCAAAGTAAAGAACAAAAGATTTGAAATAAAAAAGATGGTATACAGATTCATAAAGATGAAGATATTAGGTTGGGAATGTAAGTGATATGCACTATTATATATTTAGTAACTGACCTCTGTGGGCAATCTGGGGCTAGTTTGCAGTTCTTAGTAGTGGTACACAATTCACTACACATATATCTCATAATGACTAACATTTATAGATCAGTGCTTTTATTTTCCAGTTTGTAGAATGATAAATAATAGAGAAAATGCTTATTGACATTTTCAGCCATAATTTTTCTTTTCACAGAAAGCACCATATATACTCAGAATCATGGATGAGAAAAATGTTACTGAGGTGAAGGAATTCGTCCTTTTAGGATTCACGGGAGACTTAGTGTTATTGCGGGTACTCTTTTTCATCTTCCTCATCATTTACGTCATCAGTCTCCTAGGGAATATTACCCTGATTTCTCTCATCTGTGGTGATTCCAGACTCCACACACCCATGTATTTCTTCATAGGAAACCTGTCATTCCTGGATCTCTGGTATTCTTCTGTCTATGTCCCCAAAATCCTGATAACATGCATCTCTGAAGACAAAAGCATCTCCTTTGCTGGATGCCTGGCTCAGTTCTTCTTCTCTGCTGGGTTAGCCTACAGTGAATGCTACCTCCTGGCTGCCATGGCTTATGATCGCTATGCAGCCATCTCCAATCCCTTACTTTACTCCCAGGCTATGTCCCCAAGGTTATGTGCCAGTCTTGTTGCAGCTTCCTACCTTGGTGGCTTTGTAAACTCCACCATTATCACCAGCGAGACATTCACCCTGAACTTCTGCGGAGACAATATCATTGACGACTTCTTCTGTGACCTGCCTCCTCTCGTGAAGCTGGCGTGTGATGTGAAGGAGAGCTACCAGGCTGTGCTGTATTTCATACTGGCCTCCAATGTCATCACTCCCACTGTGCTCATCTTGGCCTCCTACCTCTCCATCATCGCAGCCATCTTGAAGATCCGCACCACCCAGGGCCGTCTCAAAGCCTTCTCCACATGTGGTTCCCACCTGACAGCTGTCACCTTGTACTATGGTTCAATTCTCTTCATTTACTCCCGGCCAAGCATGAGTTATGCCCTGGAAAGGGACAAAGTGGTGTCAGTGTTCTATACTGTAGTGATCCCAATGCTGAACCCTTTGATCTACAGTTTAAGGAACAAAGATGTCAAGGATGCCTTGAAGAAAATGTTAGATACAGCCAAGTTTTTATGAAGGAAAAAACCGTCTAAGCAATTATAAAATGTTTATCTTCATGCAATTTTTCTTAGCTGGTATGATCAGAAATAAGTATACTCTGGATGTGAAAGTAATCCCTTACTGTGCAAACAGAAGTATGTGTTTTCTATACATTGAATTATATTCCTTGAAACAGTAAGATACTATTAAAATGAAAATATTTTCTTTCTGCACACATTAGCTTTTTCTCGTTTTTATTTTGTTATTTTAATAATTATACAAATGTATAGAATAAATTGTGTTCATATTCAACATTTTAATGTCACAAATATATTTGTTTCTTATTACTTATTTTTTATTCATTTATTAATCTGTGTGTATGATGTATATGTATGCATGTGGTGGTGTATGTTCACGCCAGCAGAACAAAATACCATGATGTGCAACTGGAGGTCAGGGAACAACCACTGCTTCCACTTCTTGTTTTAAAATAGGCTTTGTATGTTGTTCACTGCTGTGTATGTCAGACCGCAAGTGTACAAGAATCCTCTTATTTCCTGTCTCCGCCTCCAAGCTTATCACAAGAACTCCAGAATGTGCAACATGTGCCTCGATTTACGTGAAATTTGAGAATTCAAATTCATATCTTTATGTACTAACTGATCTTTCTCCAAAACCCTATTTTTAATTTAATGATAACACTAAGTATTGGGTTTCATTATGACATTTTCAATCAGAATTTGTTTTTGGTTATTCTTCTTTTCTTTTCTCCTGAATCCTCTGCCACCTCTTGTGTTTGTCCCTAAAAACACCTGTCCACCTACATCCTTAGTTCTTTTCCTTCCTCAGTTCCTCTCCACATCTTCTCCCCTTATGATTGCAAAGTTTATTCTCATACTTGTGCACATGCGCGTGTGTGTGTGTGTGTGTGTGTGTGTGTGTGCGCGCAGGTGTGCACATAGTGCATTAAAACCTGGACTTCATATATGGGAGAACATGGAATATTTGTTTTTCTGAGGTTAGATCACCTCACTTAAAATAATACTTTCCAGATCCATCTACTTTCAGAGATTCCATTTTTCTTTACACCTGAACACCTGAATAGAATTTCACACACACACACACACACACACACACACACACACACACACACACACTATCCCTTCATCAGCATCTAGGCTGAATGAAGATGAATTACTCAACAAAGCTGTTACACTTGTCATGTTGGAATTGATTTGATAAGGACATTGGGATTCTGAGAAGCTTTAATGTTTCAGAAGACATTTTGCAACTTGCCCTTACTTCAATATCTCAAAGTGAAAATAAAAATTATATAAATGGTTATAGAATTATTAGCAGAGTTTGATGGATTCAGTGGTTTATTTCAAGCCATTTCCATTGGTAAACAAACCAGAAGCTAAATCTGGAACTGATAACTGCAAAGTATTTACATCACTTACTGAGAAGAAGAGTGGTTAGAAAGTCATACTAGAAGGCTAGAAAGCTGGCTCAGCAGTTAAGAACACTGGTTTCTCTTCTAGGGAACCTAGGTCTGAAACCCCAAATCGAGCCTTGTAAGCATCTGTAACTCCAGTTCCAGAGGATATGGTTCTTCCTTCTGGCATCTTTGAGCAATAAGCATGCATGTGGTACACGGAAAAGCACATCAAAACGACTCTTCATTTTATCCATAGATTTGTGAATCTGGTTTAGAAATCATGTATTTATACTCGTATTTACTTATAACAATGGCTTAAATGTGAAGCAACCTAGCAACCTAATGATTATTAATAATGTCTTAGTTAGGGTTTCAATTTCTGTGGAAAGACACCATGACCACAGCTTTTATAAAGGAAAACACTTAGTTGAGGCTAGCTTACAGTTTCTGAGGTTTAGTCCATTATAATCATGGTGGTAACACATGGTGGCATGCAAGCAGTCAAGATGCTGCAGAAGGAGCTGGTAGTTCTGCATCTTGATCTGCAAGCAACAGGAATGAATTGTCTGTGTCCACACCAGGCATAGCTTGAACACAGGAACCCTCAAAGCCCATTCCCACTATGACACACTTCCTCCAAAAAGGTCACACCTACTTCAACAAGACACCACCTAACAGTACCATATGCTCTTGTGAGCATATGGGGGCCAATAACATTCAAACTACCACAAATGAGCAACAAGGTAAGTCGAGCATGATATCACATATCTATATCCATATCCATGTATAGGAGGAAAATCTGATACATACTATAGCATGGACATGGATACAATTTGGAGACATTATGCTAGGAAAAACAAAACATTACTGAAAGGATATGTACTAAGTAATTCTATTTACAAAACACTTAGCAATTAAACTCACAGAAACAAAGAGTCATGGTTGCTCAGGACAGGAGGGAACAGGAAAGAAGTAGAGTTTCTATCTTGCAAGATGATCAACTTCTGTGAGGAGATACTGGCAGCAGATGCATAAACCATTACTGCACTGATTGCGATGGCCCTGTACACTAAAAACTGGATTGACATAACTGGATTGAGGATATAACTCATCGAACCAAAGATGCTTCAATTTGTAATAAGCATTGACTAACACAGAGGATCACACCAGACAGACAAGCAGAGAATAAAGGGCTGGAGAGTGCTCAGCACTAAAAAGGACATGTTTATTACATGTCTTCCTTCCCAGGATATGGCACCATTATGCAAGAGGGGGCAGAAAGACTGTAAGAGTCACGGAAACAAATGAATATAAGAAAAAAGTGTTTTCCAGATACAGTAAAATAATTTCACACATTAATTCACAGTGGTTATAACAGAACATACCAGACCTGCATTAGCTCAAGGTAGACCAACTTTCATCACTGAAGTCATGGCTGGATCTAAAATCAAGCCTCAAACTGAGAATTCGTAATTGAGAGTTGTTGGGGAATAGAGATTTAGTTTTCTTTAATGGTCCAGTTACTTCTAAAGTGATCCAGAGATGAACTATATAAACAATAGTATAACATTATAAACAATAGAAAGCATTAATTAGAAGGATATGATCAAAATACAATGTATAAAACTTTTCAATATTAGTAAGAATATTTTTGAGTCCTTTTGATTTGCATTTTCCCGATGGCTAAGAATGTTGAAAATTTAAGTGCTTCTTGGCCATTTGAGATTCTTTTTTCTTTATTTTTTTATTAGATTTTTAAAAAATAATACCAATCCAAATTCCCACTCCCTCCCCTCCTCTCATTCCCTCCACGCACCCTCCCACCCACTCCCTTCAATCCTCAGAAAGGGTAAGGCACTTTGCTTTGTGGAAGGTCCAAGGTCCTCCCCACTACATCTAGGCTAAGCAAGGTATACATCCAAAGAGAATAGGATCCCAAAAGGCCAGTACGTGCAGCAGAGACAAATCCCAGTGCCATTGCCAGTGGCCCCTCAGTCTGCCCCAGCCATACAACTGTCAACTACATTCAGAGGACTAGCTTGTTCCTTCCCAGTCCTGCTGGAATTGGTGAGCTCCCATTAGCTCAGGTAAACTGCTTCAGTGAATGAACCCCTCATGGTCTTGACCTCTTTGCTCATATTCTCATTCCTTCTACTCTTCAACTAGACATTGTGAGCTCAGTCCAGTGCTCCGATGTGGGACTATGCTTCTGTTTCCATCTGTTGTTGGACATAGGTTCTATGGTAATATTTAAGATAATCATCAGTCTGACTACAGGGCAAGGCCAGTTCGGGCACCCTCTCCTCTATTGCTTAGGGTCTTAGCTGGGGCCCTCCTTGTGGATTCCTGGAAATTTCTCTAGAGCCAAGCTTCTTGCCAAACCCATAATGGCTCCCTCAATCAAGATATCTCTCTCCTTGGTCTCATACCTGTCCTCCCTCCGTCTCGACCATCCCATTCCCTCAAGTTCTCCTTAACTCTTCTCTTCTCCCCTCTTCTTCCCCTCTCTCCCTACCTCTCTCACTCCCATGCTCCCAATCCTGTCAGGTGCCCCTGTCTGTCTCCAACGCCCAGGTGGGTCAATACATGTTTTTCTTTGGGTCTACCTTATTACTTAGCTTCTCTAGGATCATAAACTATAAGCTCAATGTCCTTTGTTTTTAGCTAGTATCCACTTATGAGTGAGTACATACCATATTCATCTTTTTGGGTCTAGGTTACCTCACTCAGGATAGTGTTTTCTAATTCCATCCATTTGCATGAAAAATTCAAGATGTCATTTTTTTTTTTTTTACCACTGAATGGTACTGAGATTCTTTTAAAGGGAGATATGCAATAGAGATTTGCATGGGTATGGATCTTGGTTTATTGATACAAATTTAAGGTCAATTTTGCTATACTGTGTATATATATTTTTGATCTTGATTAAGGTATTGTGTTTGTTCAGTTCATTTAGAAATGTAATGTATAATTAAGAAATATAGGTTAGTGAAGATCTTTTTCCATTCTGTGTAGGCTGTTGTTTTGTCTTGTTGACTGTGTCCTTTGCTTTACAGAAGCTTTTTAGTTTCAGGAGGCCCCATTTATTAATTGTTTCTCTCAGTGACTTGATGCTGGGGTTATATTTAGGAAGTGGTCTCCCATGTCAATGCATTCAAGTATACTTCCCGCTCTCTCTTTTATAAGGTTCAGTGTGGCTGGTTTTATGTTGAGGTCTTTGATCCATTTGTACTTGAGTTTTGTGCATGGTGATAGATATAGGCCTATTTTCATTCTTCTACAGAGGTCTAATCTCCAAAATATACAAAGAACTCAAGAAATTGGTCATCAAAAGAACACATAATTCAATAAAAAATGGAATACAGACTTAAACAGAGAACTCTCAACAGAGGAATCTAAAATGGCTGAAGGACACTTAAGGAAATGTTCATCGTCCTTAGTCATCAGAGAAATGCAAATCAAAACAACTCTGGGATTCCATCTTACACCTGTAAGAATGGCCGAGGTCAAAAACACTGATGACAACTTATGTTGGAGAGGTTGTGGGGAAAAGGGAACACTTCTGCATGTACCAATGCAAGCCGGTACAGCCCCTTTGGATGTCAGTGTGGTGATTTCTCAGAATATTAAGAAACAACCTTCCTCAAGACCCAGTAATACCACTTCTGGGTATATATCAAAAGGATGCTCAATTGTGCCACAAGGACATGTGTTCAACTATGTTCATAGCAGCATTGTTTGTCATGGCCAGAACCCGGAAACAACCTAAATACCCCTCTACCAAAGAATGGATAAGGAAAATGTAGTACATTTACACAATGGAGTACTACACAGAAAAAATAACAACATCTTGAATTTTTCAAGAAAATGGATGGAGATAGAAAACATTATTTTGAGTGAGATAATCTAGTCACAGAAAGACAATTATCACATGTACTCACTCATAGGTGATTTTTAAACATAAAGCAAAAGAAACCAGCCTACAAATCAAAATCCAGAGAACTTAGACAATAATGAGGACACTAAGAGAGACTTACATAAATGTGATCTACAAGGGAAGTAGAAAAGGACAAGATCTCCTGAGTAAATTGGGAGCATTGGGACCTTGGGGAGGATTGAAGAGGAGAGAGGAGAGGCAGGGAGGGGAGCAGAGAAAAATGTAGAGCTCACTAAAATCAATAAAAAATATAGGTTAATAGATCTATAATAGTCAAGTTTATAGTTATGTTAGTTTTAGATGGACAGATATGTATTTCATATGGATAGGCATTCTTCAAACCTTTCAAAGACATTCATAATATGACATTTAAAATGTTTAAGAAATTAGGAATTTTCATGACAATGAGACACATTTGCTCCTGGCAGCACCAATTACTTCAAGAGGAATATGGGCATCAAAGAGGCTCCTTATGGAGTTTGCTAGCCATTTGTGCAAGAAACTGCTCTTGCCTGGTTGCCTGGACTGCTTTACTGGAAATGCAGGACCCACAGTGAAATGACTACTGAACTTGCCTAAAGGTGAGAAAGGACCTTTGAGGTTCCTGCATCTTGAAAGAATCTCCCAGACACATTCAGGATACAGAAGAAAGTGACTGTAAAACTGCCAATATAGGCAGATCTGTCTTTGAAATTTCCTGCTTCATGTAAAAGTCTGCTGGACACTATGGGCCTGTAGGCTGAAGATGGATGACCCAAAGGTACAGAAGAATTTTGGGTGACTGTCCAGATAGTAAGATGTCTCTGTCTATTCTAGAGTTTTGGAAGTTGCTTACAGTGTACTTCCTGTTTACTTGGGTAATATCATAAACTTCTGGAGTCTTTGATGGTGTTAAAGAATTTATAGTTATAATTTTCCTTATTTATGATAAAAGATAAAGTAGATATAAATATTGTAACTGTAATTATTGCTTGATACCTGTTTTGTTATATGTAATTTTACTATTTAAAGTTAAAATCTTCCTTTTTATTTAACAGAAAAGGGGAAATGATGTGGGATTTCCCTCTGTATGCTGTGATTACCATTAATGAATAAAGAAACTGCTTTGGACCTACAGCAGGGCAGAACTTAGGTAGGCAGGTAAGACAGAACTGAATGCTGGGAGAAAGATGGTCGGGGTTAGAGAAGCCATGTAGCCCCTCTGGAACTGAGCAGAACTTTGCTGGTAAGCCACTGCCACGTGGTGATACACAGAGTAGTGAGATGGGTTAAATTAATATGTAAGAATTAGCTGATAGGAAGCTAAAGCTAATGGGCCAAGCAGTGATTTAATTAATACAGTATCTGTGTGATTATTTTAGAACTGAGCAGCTGGGAACCAACAAGCAGCCTCCTCCAACATATAGATACCATTAATTAGAAGGATATGATCAAAATACAATGTATAAAATGTTTTAATATTAGTAAGACTATCTTTGAGTCCTTTTTAGTTGCATTTTTTCTGATGGCTAAGAATGTTGAAATTTTCTTTAAGTGTTTCTTGGCCATTGGAGATTCTTCTGTTGAGAATTCTCTTGTTAGATCTACAGCCAATTATTAAATTGTATTATTTGTTTCCTTCATGTCTAGTTTCTTGAGTTCTTTATATATTTTGGAAAATCAGATATCAATTGGATGTGTAGTTGGTGAAGATATTTACCCATTCTGTAGGCTGATGTTTGGTCCTATTGACAGTGTTCTTTGCCTTAAAAAATACTTTCATTTTCATGAATTTACATTTATTAAACATTGATCTTAGAATCTGTGCTGCTGGTGTTCTATTCAGGAAGCTGTATCCTGTGCTAACTCTTTCAAGGGTATTTCTTACTTCCTCTTATATCAAGCTTAGTACAACTGGATTTATGTTGAGGTCTCTGATCTACCTCGACTGAGTTTTTTGCAGGATGATAGATATGGATCTACTTGGATTCTTCTACATGCCAACATACAATCATGCCAGCATCATTTGTTGAAGATACTTTCTTTTTTCCCATTGTATAATTTTGGGTTCTTTGTCAAAAATTAGGTTTTCATAGTTGTGGATTTATGTCTGGGTCTTCAATTACATCAATACACCTGGCTTTATGCCAATACTATGTTATTTTTATTATTATTAGCTCTGTAGTAGAGCTTGTATGTCAAGGATGGTAATGCCCTCTGGAAGTTCTTTATTGTACAGGATTGTTTTAGCTATCCTTTGTTTTTTTCTTATGAAGCTGAGTATTATTCTTTCAAGATCTATAAATAATTGTTTTGGAATTTTAATGGGGATTGCATTGAATTCACAGATTGTTTTTTGTAAAATGTTCATTTTTACTATGACATCTTTCTATCTTCTGATATCTTATTCAATTTTGTTCTTGAAAGACTTGAAGTTCTTGCCATACAGGTCTTTCACTGCTTGGCTTTAGTTATCTTGATATATATTATTTGTGGCCATTATGAAGGGTGTTAGTTCCCTGATCTCTTTCAAAGCTCATTCATCATTTGTATATAAGAGTGCTAAAGAGTTTTTTGAGTTAATCTTGTATCCAGCCACTTGACTAAAAATGTTTATCAGTTGTAAGAATTCAAAAATACTAATCAGAGCTCATATTGTAGAGGACATGGAACAAGAACACTCCAACTTGTACAGACACTTTGGAAATCAATATGGCAGTTTCTCAGAAAATTGGCAATCAATCTACCTTAAGATCCAGCTATATGACTCTTAGGCATCAGAAAAGATGCTTAATCATACCACAAGGACACTTGCTCAACTATATTCATAGTAGGTTTATTTGAAATAACATGTAAACAACCTGAATGCCCCTCAACTGAAAAATGGATAAAGAAAATGTGGCACATTTATACAATGGAGTATTATTCATCTGTTAAAAACAATGACATCATAGAATTTGAAGACAAATGGATGGTACTAGAAAAAAAATCATCTTGAGTGAGGTAACCCAGACCCCACAAGACAGACATAGTATGTACTCACAAGTGGATATTAGCTGTAAAGACAACTGTGCTATGATTCACAGGCCCAGAGATGCTAGGTATCAAGGGGAGCTCAAAGTGGGATGCATGGATCTATCTGGGAAGGGGATATAGAAGGGATCTCATGGGTGGACTGCATGTGGGTGGGGATGAGTCTATGAGAGTTGAGTTGGATGTATGGAGAGGGAGAATACTAAAATGAATGACAGGAAGGGGAGTATTTTGGGGATATGAAGAAACTTTGTGCAATGGAAACTCCCAGGAATCTAAAAAGATGATGATCCCAGCTAAGACTCCTAGCAATAGAGTCTGAACCAACAACCAGGGAGCCTGCATAGGACCAACCTAGGCTCTCTATATACATGTGACAATTGTGAATCTTGGTCTACTTGTGAGACTCCTAACAGTGGGAGAAATGCTGTTCTTAGTGGTTTGGTTGGCTAAAGTATAACCTACTTATCATACTAGGTTGCCTTGCCCAGTCTTAATTCAAGGGGAGGTGCTTAGTTCTACTGCAGCTTGATATGCCATTCTTTGTTGCTGCTCATGGAAAGCCTGTCCCTTTATGAACAGGGACAGAGGCAGAGCAGATTGCAAGGGGTAAAGGAGAGGTAGAGAGAGGGACTAGGAGGAGAGGAGGGAGGGGAAACTACAGTAGGGATGTAAAATAAATAAATACATTTAATAAAAAAAAGTAGTTGAGACCGAACACTTTTGATAAGGTACCATATGAATAGCACTGTTCTTTAATAATTGTTTTCTTTGGTATACTGTGGTCTAGGTTCAAAGTTACTTGCATAAGGTATATTTTTTACATTGTGTGTGTATTCAAGAAATCAATATTTTAATACAAAGCTTATTAAAGTGAACTGTGATGTACACTAAAAGAAAAAGATTATCTTTAAGATACTACACCAAAGAAATTAGAGTCACTTCTGAAAATTGGTTTTGCAGGCCAAGGATAAGAAACAGTAATGAAAGATAGCTAATCAGTCTTCTCTCCCTGCTACAATTAGCTGGGGTATGTAGACTATGGCTTAACTTCCAAGATCATTGCTACACCAAGCATATTTACAGATATGTATGTACACATGAGTGCACACGTGCATACACAAACACACACACACGCCTTTACACATACAAATACAATAGTAGGTAGCAGACAATAATACATCTGGTCCAGATAATAGTTTGAAATTCAGTCTGATGTTTGTATTGGGACATCATGTGATAAAATTTTATAGTAAAACCTCAATAAGACAGAATAAGTATGCTGCTCTTGACTCCATTGTTTTGATGCTCTGTGCTGTTCATACTAGTGGGGAGTTTCTTTCATTTCATGGGACTCACGTTTGTGACCAGATAGATACAGTCTCCAGCGAAGACAGCATGGAATGAAAATGCTGCAGAGATGATGAACTCACAGGAGCTAATCCATGTGGCTGCTGCAGCATGATTGTTTCTCACTGTGATGTGCAATTGGTCCTCTTTAAATGATAACTTTATAACTTCATTGAGAAGTCTATACAAAGTATTTTTGGCTATATTCAAACCCTCTGTTCCAAATTTTCCCAGTTATAACTTTACTTTCTTAATTCACTGTCAATTTCCTATCCTTTGCTTCTAATGTCCATCTACGCCAATTCATCTTGTCCATATATTCTTGGCTGTGGGGTCATCCCCTGGAGCATGGTTAACCTACCAAAGGTCAAACTCTTAAAGAAAATTGACTCTTTCTTTCCCAGAAGATATCAAGTCCTCAGCTAGGGGTAGGTTTGTTCTCAACTCTTCCCACCATGCTTGTTTGAGTGTGTATCTGAGCACAATTTATTGCTTATATACATACTTGGGGAGGAGAAGTCTAGAGACTCTAACCACTCTCAGAGACTTATTAAAGTTGTATTGATCTGTTTACTTTCTGAGCTTCAGGAAAGTTTCCTACTAGATGGAATATTTCACCTGACTTTAGAAATTCTATTGGTTTACCTTTCTGTAATAGCCTGTAATAGTTCACTGCCTTAATGAGCCCTCCTCTTAGGTGGAAGGTTTTGGTCTCAGAAGAAACTGTCCAACCACAAAGGCATAGGTCAACCTACTCTCTAGAGAAGTGCAAAATGGCTTTTCCCTTCTATACTGTGGTCAGCAGAGTGCTCTACCCTCTATAGCCTGAGAAAAAAGATACTGAAGACACCTTTAGGAACAGAACAAAGACAATACAAACATAAGCACAAAGGTTATCCCTCCTGCTAGGTCTTTGACTATATTTTCTAAATTATTCAGTCATAGACATGCTTTTATGTTTATGAATTTCACTTGCATCCAACTAGTAATCCTCTGAACAATGAAATGTTGAACAAATGACTTTTAATTATTATTGTTCCCTTATTGTGTGACATACGCTATTTAGTGCACATAGGTTATAGCACTTGAGTGTGTTGGTTTTCTGTAGTGTATTTTGTATCTTATTTTAAAAATTGATTTCACTAGCTATTTATGAATTGGTTGTGGGGAAATAACACAGTTTTGGTAATTATATTCTATTTTAAATTTGTCAAATTATTGTTACTGGCTGAAGATTTAAAATAATGATATTCCTGGACTTGTAAGCAAAATTTTATAATTACATTTAGTAAGGTGTTACTCCTAACTCCTTAGTGGGTTATATACAACCAATCTTATAAACACTATCACTATTTAATTAGTTTCAATGTTAGGCAAAATAATTGAGAGCTTCTGTAACTTTCTGGAGAAATATTAATCTTTTTGGTTGTATGTTACCCTAACAGGTGCTTTGTCTTTTAGGGAGGACAGGTACTTCACGGAACCCTCCCTCACATCACACATTAATACAACACACATCAGAGGAAAATAGTGATTTTTAGGCCAATGAAACAAATAGGTCAACAACAGCAAAGTGTACTGGTAGGGTTCATTCTTCCTTCTCTTTTTATCTATCTTACCTCCTTTAATCTGTATTCTTTGCCGAAAACCAGTGTCTTCAGCATTACCAAACCCTGCTATTTATCCTGATACCAGAAATCTTGATGGATCAAATTCATTGCAATACATGTAAAAACTATGTCCAGCTATGCCAAATCCCTTATAACCTCATGGACTCAGCACCTCAACTCTTTAGTGGCCGAAACCAGACAGAACTTCTCTGCCCTAATGTATTTTTAAAGGACCAGATGAAATCCTTTCTGTATTCAAGTTTCATTGGTAATTGGAGTGGTCCGATCAACATGCTATTTAGTCATATTTTTCTTCTTCTTCAAATCCCTGCAGACCTTTTTAAAGAATTGTGTAAGGTAATCCCTTGGAGCAACTTCTTTGCCATCTATTTAGGCAAATTCCAAGTATAGGTTCAGATCAATGAAACAACACTATAAACTCAAAACTAGTATATTTAAATGGTAAACTTTAATTAAGAAAGCAATAACTCAATATTTAGTACATGGCTTGTTTAGGTATAATCATATTCAATACCTTGTGCATGAATGGATGTGAAGGTTTACTATTAGAGGTTTCTTGGTCAGAAATTAAGTTTTTTATGTTTTTTTTTGAAAATTTTATACATGCACTCAATGCATTTTTATCTTTTTTTTAAATCAAATTTAGCCCTACTTTCTCATCTATAACCCCTTTCCTATATCACCCACCACTTTCCCCTCTGTCATTCATGTCTTCTCTATTCTTGTTTCAAAGTTGCTGAATCCACTTAGTGTTGTTTGTATATGCTTGAGCATAGAAGCTTATATTGAAGTACTGTAGTTGCTGTGTCCCTGAAATAATGTATTCTTTCTACCCCAGAAGCTGTTAACTGTCATCAGCTTCTTAGCTTGTGGGAAGACTTCATGATTACCCTCCTCTCTCTCCATGTTGGAGTTTTGGCTGACTTCATCCTGTGCAGGTATTGTGCTGCAATTGGTAAAATGAGAACATTTTGAGTCCAATAAAATTCAAAACTACAACAAATAGCTACAGACACTACGTCAGGTTTATTGAATCCAAATTTTTCATCCTCCCTTTTCCACTATTTTCCCTTAAAAATGTATTACTCCTCTCTTTCTTTAAAATTAATTTTGACATTACATATTCATGTTCTTAATTATTATTATTGAAGAATTCTTGATAATATTTGGACAAAAGAAATTAAGGTAAATTCCCTACCTCTCATCATTCCATAGGATATTTCTTTCACATCTTCATGTTATTCAAGATGATAATTGGGTAGGTATTAGGAAGGATAATAAAATGAACTTCAGTCATCTGAGAAAGTATTACACGCTTTCCTCTCTCACAGTCAATTCAAGTTCTACATTTTACAAGCTGTTTTAATAATAGCATAAATTAGCTATTTAATAATAGCATAAACCTAGTTCAATAATTAGATAAAAGTATATAAGAAGGGAACATGACAAAGTTAATTATATACAAACTTGAATATATTACAATTTAACTCATTATTTATTACACTTAAAAACAATTACATGTTAAAAAACATGAAAAATTTTTGGTGGAACTTCAAGTAATTTATTTTTTATACTCAATTTTCCAACCTGGCTCTCATATAGTTTGTTATCAGTTAGTCTTTTGCTTGCTTAGTACGCATAAACTTAGATGACAGAAGGAGCTAACCTGAAGAGTTTTCTCAGCGCCTCCTTCACGTCTTTATTCCTCAGACTGTAGATCATGGGGTTCAACATGGGGAACAATACAGTATAAAAGGTCGATACCATTTTGTCCCTCTCTAAGGAGTAACTGGAACTTGGGCGAGAGTAAATGTAGAGGATGGAGCCATAGTACAAGGTCACAGAGATGAGGTGGGAGGAGCAGGTGGAGAAGGCCTTGAGGCGGCCCTGGGTGGAGCGGATCCTCAGGATGGCGGCGATGATGAAGATGTAAGAGGCCAAGATGAGCAGGGTGGGAGTAATGACATTGGAGGCCAGAAGGAAGTACAGCACAGACTGGTAACTCTCCCTGACATCGCATGCCAGCTTTATGAGAGGAGGGACATCACAGAAAAAGTCATCAATGATATTGTCCCCACAAAAATCCAGTGTGAACGTGTTGCTGGTTAATATAATTGCATTGACAAATCCTCCTGTGTAGGAATATATAACCAAAGAGCAGCACACTTTCTTTGACATAGCTTGAGCGTAAAGTAGAGGATTGGAGATGGCTGCATAGCGATCATAAGCCATGGCAGCCAGGAGGTAGCATTCACTATAGGCCAATCCAGCAGAGAAGAAGAACTGAGACAGACATCCAGCAAAGGAGATGCTTTTGTCCTCAGAGATGCAGGTCACTAGGATCTTTGGAGTGTAGACAGAGGAATACCAGAGATCCAGAAAAGACAGATTTCCAATGAAAAAATACATGGGTGTGTGGAGTCTGGAGTCATTGCAGATCAGGATGATGAGGGTAATGTTTCCAAGCAATGTCAGGGAATATACTTCAAGGAATAGGACGAAGAGGATCATTTGCATCACAGGGTCTGTTGAGAATCCCAGCAAGATGAACTCAGTCACTGTGTGATTTCCCCTCTCCATGCCTCAAGGAACTTGCACCAGGGAGTGCGGAAGAGTTTAAGTGTCCTTATGAGTGTGAAATGTGGATATTGTTTTTGATAAGCTCCTGTAATATAAAGAGAACCAGCATAAGAACTTACATTCCTTTTTCAGGTGATGGGAATCTTCAAGTTTAAAAATAATAATAATTTCAATGAATTTAATAATAAGAATGCATCTATATGTAGTAGCCCCTTTTGTAATCCCAATAGTAGAAAAATAGGAGCAGAATGGTTGGAACAAATTTGAGTTTTGCCTAGGCAACCTAGTAAGTTCAAGTTAGCTGGATTCAAAGTGCAAGATCTAGATTGGAAAACTCAAAAATAGTGTCAATGTTGTTATAGAAGACAATGAGGAGGAGGAGCAGGAAGAAAAAAAGAGAAGAAGGAGGAAGACAGAGAGGAGGAGGAAGAAGAGAAAGAAGAGAGAAGAAGAGGAGGAGGACAAGGAGGAGGTGGAAAAAGAAGAGAAAAGATGAGAAGAAGGAGGAGAAAAGGAGGAGGAGGAAGAGGAGGAGGAGGAGGAGGAGAAGAAGAAGAAGAAGAAAAAGAAGAAGAAGAAGAAGAAGAAGAAGAAGAAGAAGAAGAAGAAGAAGAAGAAGAAGAAGAAGAAGAAGAAAGGAGGAGGAGAAGAAAGAAGGAGGAGGAGGAGAAAGAAGGAGGAGGAGGAGAAGAAAGAAGGAGGAGGAGGAGAAGAAAGAAGGAGGAGGAGGAGAAGAAGAAGAAAATGACAGCACTGGCTACAAGATTCCATTGAGAAGGTGAAAGATATTTATCAATCTTTCAAATGGAAAAAATAAAATATTTCTTCAAATTTCTGCTGAAATGGGTATATAGAAAACCATTGCAACCCATCTTTTCTGTGGAGATGAGAAGGTTCAGTATGTCTGGTGTCCTGAGTTCCATTACCAAACCCATGTAAAGGTAAAAGGAGATAAAGAATGCCAGAAGGTTGTTTTCTGACCTCTGCAGACGTTCCAGTAGCATTTGGCCCTGCACATCATCAACATACACACACCAAAAAGGAGTGGAAATTTTAAAAAACATAAATTAGAAGTTGGAGTGATGACTTAGCAGTTAAGAACACCTGCTATATTCCAGATGATGTAGGTTAGATTCTTAGCCACCCAGATGGTAGCTGGTAACTATATATAACTCCAAGTCCTGGGGATTCAACACACTCTTCTGGCCTCTGATGGTGTTTGGTTAATGTATATACCTGATGGCAAAACACTGATATACATAAAATAACAATAATAACCAGTATGGCATAATGACCTAAAAGGTCAGTGATAACACAAGTAACTTGGTGGTAACCAACACTAACTGAATTGTTCAACAAGACAGAAATCATGCCTGAAACTGGAAACCTTCAGTAAATGTTTGTGAAGTCATGGATCTTTTAGGAAAGTCTCCATCTCCTACTAGTAAAATACCTAACAACAATCTAAACATTTGTCCTTATACTTGTAGATAAGTGTAATCTTCACCTCCTGTCAACAGAAGGAGACAACTACAGAAAACCACATCCATTAAAATGCACGTTTGTGGATTCCAGTTCCCAAGGATACATCCAACAAACAGCCCCACACCTAAGGCTCTGGGAACACTGTGGAAGAATGGAAGAAAAATTGTAAGGGCCAGAGGATCAGGAGGATTGCTGTGAGGTTGTGTGTTCTAGTAATTTCAGAAGATACTTCCATAAACTTTCAATAGCATGACTGCCTAAACATGAGATGAACAAGAACATCAGACATGCCAACCTGAGGCCTCAACCCTACCAAAAGAACTACAGGCAATTAGGCATTGCTGAGAGTGGAAGAGACAGTTTGCGCAGGGAAGAATACACCAGTTGTATGTCCACTACCAAATGCTCAGCCTGAAAACATGCATACAAGTGACATTATACAGACTTAGCAGATCATATTTAGGAATATATGTGTGTATGTCTGTCTTCCTCCCCCACCGTGTGTGTGTGCGCGCGTGCATGTCATATCAATTAATGAGAAAAGAGGCTCTGTATTTGAATACATTACAATGCTATAAAACTCGAAAGTGAACGTTTAAATGTGTTTCATAATAACTTTCAAAAGCATGAGCAGTGAAGAGCGCTATGCTTTAATGTGATGCTAAGAATATCTATAGTTATGATGCCAGACAGCTTACTTATGTAGTCCTAACCTGATTTTCCCATATAATTCAGATGATCAAAAATTCTACGGTTACAGAAATATTTAAATGAAACATTACAGATAAATTTCTTAGTATATTATCATTCAAAATACCTGTCATATGATGTTGCCAGTTGGAATGTGGTGATATTGCCTTTATTAAAAATATTTCCGTTGGTTGAATTTTCACTTGCTCTCTTCTTTCTGACCTTGTGATGTGCTTCTACTTTCCTGTCAGCCTTCCTTTCCTCTCTGTCAGTTCTTCACTGCCATCTTCACAGTGATCTAAAGAGAGCCACACTCCTCCTTACTGATCTTGACATACCTCCATTTCTTCATGGAACTATTATTGTAGAAGAAGTAATTAAGCCTCACAGAGCTATGTTCTTTGGATATTCAAAACGTAATTCTTATCACTTGGAATTTAGTGTGTACAAGTTAACCTGGATTACAAGTTGAAAAATAGAGCACATATTTTCTTGAGGTTGAGTGTTCCTCTGATACTTGGTGTATGAGAAAAAGACTGGCATTGAACCTGAGGCTGTATCAGTAGGAAGAAAAAAAACCATGGTAATTGACAGCATACACTACCCAGTCCTTGTGATAGCCTTCCTAACAAAAAGTCATATATTTGTATTACTATCTAATGATGAAATATTTTTTCATTAAAATTGCTAAAATACAGACTTTTGCCTTTAAAGATTGCTTCTATTGTCAGCATTCTTCTAAACTAAGTGTATGATTGAAACTTCCTTCTATCAAGAACAACCCCTCGAAGCAGCTTTAAATTTCTCTTGATTCATGTTGTCCCAGACTACTAATATCTGTTACTTTATTCTCCTATCTCATTTGCTTTTGAGATATTCTGAGGCTTTCTCTTGGGTTATGGATCCTGTATTGCTTGTTTGTACAGTTAGTATCTTTTCCTGAAAATTTTTCTTATTGTCTACTGCTTTTTTCTTTTTGCCTGTAATGATGTGAAATTCTGTTTCCCTTAAACTATCAGCAGCTTCAAAAGTAGAAGCAGAAAGTTGATGAAGATATCTCTTTCTCTAGTACTTACCACATATTTTTATCAAAGAGCTATTGTGCTGATTTTAGAAACAATCCAAATCTAAAATAAGTAGGAATTTACAAAACTTACCTAGTGTTCACCAACAACATCATCTTATCTGAATTTAAATCCGCATATCTTTTACTCCTAATCTTTTATGCTAGCTCTGGATTCCCAGAGTTGTAGATTTCTGAAAGCCCTCAGGATTTCACAGCCTGCAGGGAAAGAACTCACAGGACAATTAAAACTGCATATTGATAAATTGAGTATTTTTAAATATGATGGAGGAAAGTTTTTGGTGACTATTTTGCCCTCATGAAAAAAATGAATCAGTCATATTTTTTCTCATTTTCTCTTAATTTGTGTAGATAATCTAATATAAACACACAAATATATACTTTAGTTATTCATGTATCTAAATTTTCATATCAAATCATGTATTTCCCTCCATCATGCTATTTCTGTCTGTTGTTTCTTCAAGTACATTCTATAGTTTCCCAATAATTTTATATCATCATATGAGCTGTCTTAATCAATCACAGGGATCCTATATCATCTATCTACATATGAGTTTATGGGTGTCAAGATCAGAGCAGAGGGTAAAAGGTGTAGGTTTTCCCCAGGCTCCTTACCTGAATATATGCTACAAGGGCTGCAGCAGTAGGCATTGAGAACGGCTTCTGACGGCTCAGCCTCTTACTAGGATCTCTAGGCTTATAATATTTTCCCCCTGTACCTTTAAAGATGTAGGTCATAGGTACTCTTAGCAGATATACCCATAATTATTACACAATTATTTCTGAATTCACTATTTCATTGATATTCTTTGTAGGACTTTTCAGTCTATTTTGATTGTTTAATGTTTTTGTTTTTATTTTAATTTTATTTTTGAAAATTTATGACATATAATCATATCTGTCTTCCAATTTCCTTCTTACACCTTCCCAACATGCCCTTAGCATATGACCATCTCAACTTCTTGTCTATTTTTTTTTGTATAACCCACCGAGTCAACTAATGCTATTATATATATGTGGTTGTTTGTGGGGTCATGATATTTGACACAAGAAATTTATCAATGGAAATACACTCAGAAAGAATAGGCATTCCTCCTTCTGCAGGTAACTGCTGCTAATAGCTTCTCATTAAGAGCCAATACTTCAAAAGTATCTCCTCCATCTAAGCTGAGAGGTTTGTTGACTTAACCTTGAATAAAGGTCTTATGTTAATATTCACAGCTACTAAGAGTTCACAAGAGTGATACCTCTGTGATATCACTAAATAGCCACCATTTGCCACACCAATATCCATCCTACAGCCCTTACATTCCTTCTGCCTTTTCTTGAATGACAGTCTCTGAGCCCTGGCAGGATGATGGTGTTTATGAAAAATAATATCCCATTTCTAGCTGGGCATTGAGTCTTTTTTCTTAGAACTTTGACTGATCCTATGTCTCTGTAACAGATTTTTAACCAAACCTTACTTAAATGGATTTATTTAATTGGTCATATAGTTTTATCTGGTTTACAAGTAATAACATTCCTAGAAGGAGTCATGGAGATACCACTCAAATGCAGTTTTCACCACATTTTTGATGGTTATGAGAAGCTTGTATTGGGGAGAAATGAGATATATAATTTTTATAACTTAGTAACATCAAACTTATTTAAAATATATCACGATGGTATAAAAGATTGATGAATGACACTGAGAATTACCTTTCTTAGATAGTATGCTTTAATTTAGATTAGAAATCATATGCAGAGACCTCTCTGTACTGTAAAGCTACAACTATCGAACTATAAAGAACAGACTCTAAAACACTAACAATCCCCAAAGGTCCTTGAAAAACTGAAAACCAATGCTCTTGAATTGCAAAGTTATAACTAAAATAATTACCTACCCTTCATATGTATACTATAAATACCAAAAAATGTGAAACATATAATATCAATGTGATCCAAAGTTTTAAACATTTTGAATATTGGTATGCTACCATAAGTTAAAAGCTCCCCACTTGATCTTTTGTGATATTTCACAGTTTATTCCATTCCAAGTGTTAGCCCTAAACACACACACACACACACACACACACACACACACACAAACACACACACACACCTAAATGGACTCAGCTGCCTCTCTTTCTTCTGCCTCTCTGTATATATAGTTAAAGAAAAAAGGTCATGCATTTGAGGAGTGTAGAAACAAGAGATGAACTGTAGGGAGAAGAGAAGGCTGGGTGGAAATGATATAAATAAAGTATTCAATTGTAAACTTCTCAAAAATAAAAACAGTTCCTGGCTAGGACCTCAGCTGCAATTTCCTTACAGTTCTGCAGAAGTTGCCAAGAAAAATCCTCTTGTTGAGAGGTAAATACTATGCTCTCTGTGGGTATAATGACAAACGTTGAGATTATTGTTAGGGATTCTGCTGATTTAGGAAAGTGGTAGATGTAAATTCTCCTCCAGTACCCATGACTTCACTAACATGTATTAGTTGGCTAGGTTTCCAGTGCAAGGCATGTTTTCCCACTCGTTGAGTAGGTCTTATGTCCAGGTACAAAGTTGTTGGTTACTGCTAAGGTATGCTTACCACTACTCCACCTTTAGGGTTATCGTGCCATGCTGATTAAAATCGAGGTAAGGAGCCCAGTCGCATTGGTTATATCTGCAAAGCACTTTTCCTCCTAAGACTCAAGGAACATTGTAGAAGAGGGGATTGAAAGATTGTAAGAGCCAGAGATCTATCAGGTACTGTGTTATGAGATTGTATCTTAAAAATATCAGAAGCTTCACCCATATGGCTTCACCACATGACTAGATGAACAAGGAAAACACCAATGAACATACTAAAGCAGAAGGGAAAATCCCACAGGGCCTCAACTCTATACAAAGAACTATAGGCAGCCAAGGAATTCTGGGGATGGGAGCAGAGGTCTGCCCCAGGAAAGAGCACACCAATAGAACAAATGGGCTTTTCAAGATTTTTAATTTAGTCAGGCTTATGTCAAAAAGGAGCTATATCTATATGACTATAAAATATCCTCTTGCATACTGAATAAATACTTTTCAGTGTGACTGCTTCTGGGTCATGCACACTCCCCTGGGGATGTTGTACCGATTGTCTCTAAGTAATCCCAGCAGAATCATTTGTTCTCCAGGGTGAAATTGGAAACTGAACTTTGGTTTGTCATTGTCATCGTATGATCAGGGGATAGACATTCCTTAGTCCTCCCTCCCTCCCGTAGGGAGAAAGTTCTCACAATAGATAGTAAGTTCATTTGTTAATACTATTATGTTTTTATGCTATTAAAAAGAGCAAAATATGTCATATGAATGGAAACCTTTTTTAGTAAAGATATGCAAAAATTAGATTCATGCAAAAATATGGTAAATGGATTGATGTTTCCAGAAAGATTAAAGTGGATGGGTGATATTTCACAATGGAAAAAAAATTAAAACTAGAGAGCCTTTGCAAATTATGAAATTTTGAGTAAAATACTTAAATGCTGTGAATCTTTAGTTGTTCTGATCAAAAGAACAATCCTGTTTTAGGATATGGGCTGAGAGAGAGAGTGAATGGGAGGGAGAGGTAAGAAAACACCTGACAGTTAACAGTCTTCAGGTAAATCGCTTGGAACATAGAATAAGATGGAAAAAGATGGCCATTGATTCAGAGGAGTTTGCAGATCTATATCACATTGTATGTATTCCTTAGCACATGGACTTATAAATATTCAAATATCTATATGTATAAATGTATGTATATACATAAATGTATGCTTAGATATGTAAATAATTATATACACTTGTTTGAATTCACTACAACAATACAGAATGTGTAGAGATTACATTGAATACATCCATTACTGAAAAACCTACCCCCTAAAATATATCTTTCTTTATCTTCTTGAATAAAAATAGACCAATGTCACCAATGGACTCTTGATTAATTGTCTTGCTTGTCATTTCCCCAAGCTACAAAACCATGAGGAATTCCATGAAGACAAAACCTCTGGGATCAAAGACTGCTCTAAAGATCTGGAAGCAGCTGATCTGAATGTTGGAACGAGCTGTCTGCTGAAAATTTGGTGAGCTGTATTCTACATGTATCAGTGGCAAGTGCATATTGTTTTATCCATAAGGGCTCTAGGAATTTGCATGTAGTAAGGAGGAGTGGGCCTACTTTTGGTCCCGGCTGCCCAGCTCCCGGCTGCCCAGCTAGCTTAAGCCCCGAAATAACCACACGGAAATTGTATTAATTAAATTACTGCCTGGCCCATTAGTTCTTGCCTCTTATTGGCTAACTCTCACATATCCATTTAACCCATCTCCATTAATGTGTATCGCCACTTGACTGTGGCTTACCGGCATAAGTCTAACCAGTGTCCATCTCAGGCAGGAGAAACATGATGTCTGCCACACTGCCTTCTTCCCAGCATTCAGTTCTGTCTATTCCGCCTACCTATGTCTGCCCTATCAAAAGGCCAAGGCAGTTTCTTTATTCAACCAGTGAAAGCAGCACATAAACAGAAGGATCTCCTACACCATTTGAAATTCTGTTATAGCCAGGGATCTATGAAACCTTATTTTTCTTAACCATTCATTAGTGCACAGCCATTTATGAAATTTCTGCAAGCAAAGTGAAAGGTTTAACTTCTCTTCTGTGTGTGATAAGAAAGGCTATTGTACGTTAAGGGAAGGAAGGGAACCTGAGCTATGGAATTCATTCCCAACTAAAGGAGTGTCTTCTGATAAAGACTTTCCAAGGCTGTGCCCTGCTGTGAATGCCTCCCAGTCCTTGGATGAGGTGTTTCTATGTTCCTGCTAAAACAGTGAAAAGTCTCAATTTCTATTTCTCCAGAATGTCAGAAGATAAGGTGCTTTTGGAAAATATGTCAGACAGCACCTTGCCTAGCTGTGAAGTTGTAATGCTTTCTACCTGAGGTTGTCAAGAGGAACATCTGCACGAAGAAAGACTTTAACCTTTAACATGAAATTGCTGCTAAGCCTCACTGGTCTCAGTTATTGGATGATAAACCCTATAAACACTAGTGTGGGGTGTGTGTGTGTGTGTGTGAGTGTGTGTACGTATGTGTGTGTGAGAGTGTGTGTGTGAGTGTGTGTGTGTGGTGTGTGTGTATGTGTGTGTGCATGTGTGTGTGTGGTGTGTGCACATGCTTAAGTTGTGGAGCTGAGTATGTTCTGTTTTGGATATCCAAATTACTCAGGAATCAAGAAATTTGGGCCTTAAAAATTCATAATTGTTTTGAAACAAGAAATCTTAAAATAAAAGGCCAGAGAAAGGATTAATGAGGCCTGATTATAGGTAATTTGGATGCAAAAGGGTTTGGAGAACAGAGAAAAATAGTGAAATAAGAGGGCCAATTTTATAGTTTTAAAATCATTTGCATAATTATAAATCACTCCACATCCTATGCCAAAAATACCCAATGTAAAATTGAGTATCACCATAAAATTACTATTATTAGAAGTCATTAGTTCATTTGATATTCTTTGAAAAGGTTTCCATTAATTCTAACCACAATCTTGTCTGTAACTTTCATGTTATCACAGATGGGAGGTACATTAGGTTACATGGGAGACAATTGATTATCTAAAGAATTAAGTCTACCATAATGTTTACCAGTACACAGACATTTTTTTCCTGATCCTAAATTTCAACTGGGGTCTATGATTCCTCTCAGAATTATTGCATAAATGCCAGCAGAATACCTTTGTGTGAACCTGCATTAGTTTTTTTTAACATTTATACTCTGACTTTGATGTACTCTGCTGCTGTTCTAATAACAATGGTCAATAATGGAGTATTTTTCACAGTTTAACAGAGACAACTAAGACTTGAGAAGTTTTAATGTTAGCAATATTTCAGATTGAAATTGAATTGGAAGATCACTGGTTTAATTGAATGTTTTCCATCTGTTGATCCCTAGAGTAAATAATTCATTGTCAAGTTTACAACATCCTTGTCTAACATTTGCAACTACTATACTTGCTTTAGAAGTTATGTAGTTGGTATATAGGCACTTAGCAACATTTATAAGACCTGATAAAAGCTGGTGAGCATTGAGATGGACTTAGAGCCATCCAATTATAAGTCTGCAATCTCAGATCTCTGTCTAGTTTGCTCATTCTCTCATTATGACCACAAGCCTTGTTAAAGACATTGATTCCAGTTGCTCTTCACGGTGAAAGACAATTTGCTGTCCTAATGGGAAATGCTTTTATCACAAACATTTTAAATATAATTTCTGCACATTTCAATGGCCACATTGTGAATAATAGGGCTATCTCTTTGAGTTTTCTTGTTCCTGTCTGTGAAGACCACAGAATGGTCAGACATTCTTAGGTCAAGAATTGTGAAATGAAAAACTAGTTTCTTTTGGGCAAAATTTCATGATTTTTCTTACCAGAGTATGGGTTTGGTTGATGTTTATACAACTTAAGGTTTCCCAGGAAGACCTTGAACTTGTTACATAGCTGAGGATGAACCACAACTGAGTGAGTCTTCAGCCTCTTTCTTGTAATTGCCTCCTCAGTGTCACTTTCTCCTTGAGCTGGCTGGAGACAGATAACAAACTAGATGATTTTCTTTTTGTTCGAAATTTAGAAGAAAAATAGATGTCTTGTTTTAAAATCCATGCTGTGTAAGCTAAAATTTATTTTTAACCTGCAAGATGTCTCAGCAAAATAGTCTATTAAACACAGTTTTCACATTAGCAAATTCGATTCCATTGCTGTGACTTTAAAATTAGGGTATGAGTTGAGGAAACAAAAAATGGATTGTGTGTGTGTTTGTGTGTGTGTGTGTGTTCTTGTGTTCATGCATGTGTAGTAGAGTGTGGACACCAGGAGTATTTTTTTGACACAGGATTTTCCACTAATATGGGAACTCACTACCTCAATAAGACTACCTGTTGAGTAAACACAAGGATCTTTTTATCCTCACCTGCCTAGCACTGGTATGACATCCATGTGACAGTATGCAAAGAATTTTATATAGAAGCTAAAATCTGAACCTGAGTCATTTTCTCATGACAAACACTTTATTGAATGTGCAAACTCTCCAAGTTGAGAATAGATAATCCTGTTACAGAATTTAGAAACTGAAGTTATAAGTAAGAGCTATCTTTAAAGTAATATAGTAATAGCTGGGATGGAGTCAAAGATTATGTTTGTCTGAATCCACTTGATTATGGGAAGTTTAAGCATTTTATAAACAGAATGTTTAGGAATCATCTTATAGTTATATAAAATTAAAAGGTTATTTAGTCAAAATAATTAAGCACTGGGGACTATTTCTATTTAATAAGGAGAAAGCAGCACATAACTTATAGTTATTGGATAATTTAATGAAAATTATTTTGCAAGTGACAAGTTCTTTGATTGTGAATTAATGTATAATATATAATAATCCATATTAATTTTACTTACGTTATAATCTCTTTTATTTCTATTATTTGATTTAAGGTACATCTTCTAAATTTATAAAAAGTTTCAATAATTACATATTCATGACATTTATTTCTTTAACTTATTTTTCATTTATTCAGTGTAATAACTTAATCTGAAACTTCCTTTTTTCTCCTCTTCAGTTACATTCCTTACAGTCATGGATACAGTCAGTGAGTTCACCATGTTGGGACTCAAAACCGACCCGGTGATGCAGAAGATACTGTTTGCAGTGTTTTTTGTTGTGTATACATTGACTTTGCTGGGAATTAGCTTCCTCATTGTGTTAATTTGTAATGATTCCCGGCCCCACACACCCATGTATTTCTTCATTGGAAACCTATCATTCATGGATCTTGGGTTGTCTTCTGTCTACACCCCCAAAGATCCTAGCAACATGCATCTCTGAAGACAAAAGCATCTCCTTTGCTGGCTGTATGGCTCAATTCTTCTTCTCTGCTGCACTGGACTACACTGAGTGTTACCTTTTGGCTGCCATGGCTTACGACTGCTGTGGCCATCTCAAAGCCTTTGCTTTACTCACAAGCCATGTCCTTAAAAGCTATGTGTATTTTTTGTGGCTGCCTCATATCTGGGTGGTTTCATTAACTCTGTCATCATTACCAAAGACACTTTTGCCTTGATTTTCTGCAGTGACAATGTAACTGATGACTTTTTCTGTGATATCCCACCCCTGGTGAAGCTGGCCTGTGGCAGGAAAGAGAGCTTTCAGTCTGGGTTGTCCTTCCTCTTGACTTCCAATGTCATCATCCCCATTGTGTTTATCCTGGTCACCTATCTTGCCATCATTGCCACAATCCTGAGGATTTGCTACACTTTAGTTGCTTTAAGGCCTTCTCTACCTGTTCCTCCTACCTCATCTCTGTAACCTTGTACTATGGCTCCATTCTCTACGTTTACGCTCATCCCCGATCCAGGCATTCTTTGGATAGGGACAAAATTGTTTCAACCTTTTACACAGTGGTTTTCCGCATGTTGAATCCTTTGGTCTACAGACTGAGGAATAAAGGTGTGAAAGAGGCTCTGAAGAAACTTCTCAAGTGAAACAAGATCATTTCCTTGTAAGATGCAAAGAAAATATTTAATCTTGTCACTCATGTTCTAAGAAAGATGTCACTGACCATAGTTCTGTTAAGTAATATAAAGGAACATTCCATTCATCCATATGACTTCTGAGTGTATACCTAAACTGTCCAAATCAGCATACTATAAAGATACCTGCGTACTCATGTTTATTGCAGTAATATTAACGATGACTGGGTTGTGGAATCATTCTAGGTGCCTATCCACAGACATATGGAAACTTTTGTAATGTGTACAAGATAGCTTTTTACTAAGGTAGAAGAAGAAACGTAATTAGCATTTTTTTGCAGGAAACTAGTCCCACCAGAACAAAAATATTAAACTTTGTCGAATAGATGAGTATGGAGGCTGAGCTGGGGTCATTAGGAGAGGAGTAGAGAGACAGACAGAGAAATAGTAACAAGATAAGTGTACGGTCAAGATACATTTTACATAGTGTGGTGATATCATGATCAAACTTCACACCATTTTATACGTTAATTAAAGTATAAAATGAACTTTTAATTAAAGAATAAAGATTTATGCAATGGGTGCAGATTATTATGTGGGTAAGGGCACATTCTCTATTCAAAACTTTAAAGTGCTTCCCTGTAAAGCTTTCACTCAGGGGTCAACAAAAAGATGCTAGGATAAGTGAAGGGACTGAAATCCGAGGGTTGAGGAATCTACTCACAACATGTTCTTTCTATCCGTGTCTTTTTATTGTTCTCTTTCCCTTGTTCTCTATTCTAACTCTCCTGTCCTGTCTATGATTTCTTAGCTCTCATTCTCTGTCTCAATTCTAATTCCAACTCCAATTCTCTGCTATGTTCTCCTTCTCCTCCTCCTTCATCTACATTTTCCTATTTCTTCTAATTTCTGGGATGTTTATGCTCCAACTTCTGCTCCAGATTCTATTAACTCTCTTTGTTCTTACCTGGCTATAAAAGATCCTGAAATCTTGCAAGCATAGAGAGTAACCAGACAACCTATGTAAAGAGACAAGGGAAGTTTACGGTCTTTGGTCTATTAGCACATTCACCAAATATTGCAAGCTCTAAGGGCCTATTTTATCTGAAGTTTATACCGTTTGCTCTAATCTGTTGAAGCAAAGAGGAGAACCAAGCCTCTAAATTATCAGATCTGGGCCTTGATGCTCAACAGCTGCTCTGAGAGTTTGCGGTGTAAATCTGTGGCTCCAGTGGGTAGAATGTCTTTTTCTCTTCCCAGAAGCTGTGAGCAGATGGTTAATTATTTTTTTCTGCTGTCTATGAAAGTAGTTCACAGCAGTAAATTTCCTAAACTAAAATCATCAGTAAACTGAGGTGAAGGTGAGCATGAAGAGTTAGGAATCTTTTAATGCAAGGTTAGTTGTAGGTCATTACTTTTCTTATTAACAAGTGAAGTAAAACTAGGACATGCTTATTTTTTCTATCTATCTGAGCAGTTATGAATCAACAGATCTAGACATTTATTAATTCTATGTCCTTGGATATCTAGGAATATCTTAAATGGAATGCTTTTTCTTAGACCCTAAACACTGACCAAATAAAAGATGATTTCAGGAAGGTAGATCTCTGCATTTATATAGGAGAGAGGAAAAAAAGACCTGTTAGTGGGAAACTGTTTTCTCATATAGCTAGAGGATGGTATCAGTAAACCCCAAATACATAGGGGACTTTGTGCCCAGTAAATGATCAAATAGTGCTCAGCTGTAGTAGCTAAATCCCAAATTTGGAACTGAAGTGGATAAGCTACAGCAAGAAATCTACAGCAAGAAACAGCCACTTTATTCATAAGGCAATAATTCCAACATGTCTTACAATTTGGTTTAAGACTCCACACAGAGTTCTAGATTCTGTTGGATTGACCTTGTGAAATTACATTGGTTAATTACTGAATAATCCTGTAACCTGTAACAATTCTCTATATACATAAAAAACATGAGATATGTGGA